>PJEM01013878.1:0-38292 GCA_004023845.1 Helogale parvula
GGTGAGCCCTCTGGCTGGGATCGATCCATGGGGGTGGCTGTTTCCGGGGGGACCAGGTAGGTCGGTGGGTGAGCCCTCGCGGCCAGGGTCCCATCCGTGGGAGTGGTGGCTGTTTCCGCCCCTGAAGATGGGGAGGTCAGGCTCTGGCCACTCAGGGCCCAGAGGGAAGGGAGTCAGGTGGGCAGAAAGGAAGGAGCCAGTGCCGTGGGGGGAGGGGTCTCGCTGGGGTCCTGTCCCCGCCCGCACCTAGAGGACCTCCCGGCCCTCACGGAGTCGGGTCAACCCAGTGTCTGGACTGCACCGCACGGGCGACAGTGACCCCTTTTCTGTTTGTACAACACAGAAGCTCGGGACAGAGCACGCGGCAGGGAGCTCAGGCCCCGTGAGCTGAGGCGGCTGGCCAGACCCCCAGGTGCAGAGCCGCAGGGGCTGGTGGGGCATAGTGAGCGCGGCGGACTGGGGGTGGGGGTCGGGGTCACCATCCTGGGAACAAAGCCAAGGCCAGGGTGAGGTCTCTTGGGGGCTCCCTGGGGGCAGTACAGGAAGAAGAAGGCTGCCTGGAGCAGTCGGGGGGCCTCTGCGGTCAGGGTGCCGCAGGCGGGTGGGTGGTGAGCCCCATGGGGGCCTGAGGGCTGGTGGGGTGCGGGGAGGAGTGGGGGACGGTGTGGAAGCCGCACACATGTCTCAGCGTTTGCCGGAAGGGATCTTGCGCTGGGCTTTTATTTAACAGCATGGAAATGCCGGGGCGTGTTGTGTGCCGACAGAAATGAGCCGGGAAAGGGGGGCTGAGTGTAACTGCCGGGGGCAGGTCTGCAGAAAGGGCACGAGCGGGGCCTCCACGTCTGGAGAAGGAGACCCGGACATGCGTCCCAGCTGGCAGTGTAGACGCAGGGAGGGTGCAGAGCTCCTGCCCAGGAAGCCGGGCCATGGCCGGAGGGAGGCTGGTGCGTGGCGCCGTGGCAGGGGCTGTGGCAGGGGCTGTGGCAGGAGGGAGGGGAGGGCTGTAAGGTACGTGTGTGAGTGCGGGCCGGCGAACGCCCTGGGACATGACGCTGGCGGGTGTGAAGTCGTCCTCTGAGATCCGAGCTGGTGAGTTCGTGCTCACCCGCGGAGGTGGCGGGACAGCCAGCGAGACACACCCTTCGACCCTGAAGCCACAGCCCCGTGGGGGAGGTGACAGAAGACAGACGTTTGCACCAAAGCCTGGAGGCTCCTGACAGCCGCTGGTGCTGGAGGACGAGGGAATGAACAACCCGGGAGGTGACCCCGCTGGACGTCGGAGGAGGAGGGCGGGGGGACGAGTGTGTCTGCGGCCCAGAGAAGGGCAGGCTTCACGGCCCGTAAGGCTCAGAGCCCTCGGGTAAGGGGGCCGGGCAGTTAGGGCGGAGAAGAGGCGCCGGGCAACGGCAGGGCTGAGGCTGTGTGGACTGGACGTGGTTCGTGGTCCTGATGTGGCCCTGGCGTGGGGCTCGTGGCCCAGACGGTTTGTCCACATGAGACAGAGACAAAACCCGTGGAGGCGATGCAGGGCTCTGTCTCGAGGGGCCAGAGAGCCTCATCTCTCCGTGGCCCCAGGTTCCAGGCGGGGGAACTCCAGCGTGGCCCCAGGTTCGGAGGGGAACTCCAGCCGTGGCCCCAGGTTTGGGGGGGAGAACTCCCTCCGTGGCCTCAGGTTTGGGGGAGAGCTCCCTCCATGGCCCCAGGTTCCGGGGGGGGAACTCCCTCCGTGGCCCCAAGTTGGTGGGGGGACTCCCTCCATGGCCCCAGGTTCCGGGGAGGGCACTCCCTCCGTGGCCCCAGGTTTGGGGGAACTCCCTCGGTGGCCCCAGGTTCCGGGGGGGGAACTCCAGCTGTGGCCCCAGGTTCCGGGGAGGGCTCTCCAGCCGGTGGGGGGGTCTGTCTGTTCTGCTCCTGCCGCAGACCCGGTGCTCAGTGCCAGGCACCCGGCAGGCGCTCAGTGAGCACCGCTACCGTGAGTGAGTGAACAGTGGGGCACTGAACCGAGCAGGGTGGGGGCCTCTCCCTGCAGACCCACAGAAACACTAAAGAAAACACATCCGCTGAAACCACATGAAACTGAGACCAAAGAAGGAAGGGTGAGGTCCTGATTCCGAAATGACGCAGAAAAACCTGCTCACAGCTGCTCTCGGGGATCTGGCCGCTCCACGTGGGCCCACGGTGGGCCGGGCCACACGGGGACAGCGCATGCGCCGGTGGGGGGGGCAGGAGGCAGAGAACCTTCCTGTGAATCTTCCCGGGGACCCAGCAAGGTGGATGCCAGGATTGCTCCTGTTCCGGCGCAAGAAGAGGGTCGTGGGGCGGGGACAGACCCCGGGGGACACGCGTTCAGAGAGACGATGCACACTAGCAGCACGTCACGTACCAGGTCGGAGGCAAAGGCCCCGACTGCCACCGAGTCCCTGGAGGCAGAGGTGGTCAAAGAGCGGAGCTGACCTGGCGGAGGCAGGGGGCAGAGCAGGGTTTGGACAAGACGCTGGGGAGGAGTGAGCACATGAAGTCACAGCGTGCAGACTCCCCAGGTCTGAGTAGCGTCCCCCCAACAGTGGAGGGCGGGGGTCCGCCTGTTCAGCACCCGACGCGGTGGGCACCTTTGAAAGCCCCTTTACCCATCGTGGGGTCCTCTCTCTTTCCCGAAACTACAGGAGGCTGTGTTTCCCTCAGGAAGAGGCCCCGGGTACCAGGCGCTGCACCGGGGTCTCCGGGCCGGCAGCCTCCGTCCTCACATGGCCCCGCGTGAGGGCAGGCTCCTGGCACCAGGGCTTCCCGGGCCAGAGCGGCATGGACCTTCTCCCCAGTCACCTCCTGTGACAACAACTCGACACGGAAAAGGACCCCCCACGAGGCCGCGGCAGGACGGGAGGGCTGGTGCTGCACAGTCAGAACCTTCCATCGGGGCCCCAGCCCGAGCTGGCAGCCGAGGGGGCAGGCACCCTGGGGTCTCTGGGCCCCGTCAAGGCCTTTGCTGACCGGTTTCTGCCAGTCCCTTCCCCACCTGGCCCCTCGTGTAACCGGGCCGCGGGCACAGGGCGCTTCCTCTGCAAGGCGATTCCTGCCCGCCCACCACCTGGGAAGCGCGGAGCCTGCTTGTGAAGAGCAACTAATTAAAATTCTTATTTCAAGAGTCGGACTCCCAGCTGCTGATGGGAGATTTCCCCACGAGGGCGGCGGGCCGTCGAGTGGCTCCGCGGAGGGCGCCCCCGCCATTCGCAAGGAGCACTCGAGAGTGAGCGCCCCCCGGAGTTAATGATCTGTAATGGCGAGTGCCCTGAAATCTAAAATTTCAACGTGATAGCACAACTTGGTTTCGATCCACGCCGCCTTACGAGAGGCAGGATGCCACGCCTGCGGGGAATCACGTCGCTGTCCCACGTACGATTCACGGAACTGCCCCGAGACGGGACGCAGGAGCGAGCCGGGCCGGAGGGGAGCGCCGCTGGCTGTGATTGCCGACCGCGTGCTCAGTCAGCCCCTCTTCCCGTAACCGACGCGGCGCCCAGGCACACGGCAGAGGCAGCGGCCCAAACGTGCGTCTCTACGTAGTGGCGGCAGGGCCTGCCCCCGGGGCCGCGGATGGCACAGCGCGTCAGCAAGTATGGCAACAACAAACCCTAAGGAAGGACATTTTTCTAAAGATTCAGTGTTTGCCCGCAGCCGCTTCCTCGAGAACACCGAGCCATGACTTCAAATGCCACCAAACGCAGCGTCACATTCGCCAGGCTCCGTGGGCCAGCGTGTTCACCGGCGGGGGTTAACAACGCCGGCCTCCCCCAGGTCGGCACGATGTCACACGGCCGGTGTGCAGCCGTCCCCTGCTCCCCCCACGGACAGCAGCGGCGCCCCGACCGGCGTGGCTCAGAGGCGGCGCCCCCTGTACTCACCGACCCGCTGCCCGCCTGAAGAATTTCCAGTCCAGACGCTTCTTCCAGTTTGTCCTTGTTGTCAACTGTTAGGAGAGACGGACAAGCACAGGGGTCAGGTCACAGAGTTCATCGCGGTCAGGATACTCTGAGCACTTTCCTCTACTGAAAACTTTGAGCAAAGTCCCTGTGTCGACGGCCGAATGCAGCAGCCCAGCTGTGAGCCAGCCTGGCGCGGGTCCCCCTGAGCTCCAGGCCCCATGCCCCCCTGGGAGCGGGCGCACAGGGCGAGCGAAATCAGGGCACTCCCAGGGCTGTTGCAAACACTGCACGGAGCACTGAAGGCAGACATTCTCTGCGTTCCGTGAAGTCTTATTCTAGAACAATCTGCTGGCTATTCACTGAGCAATCATGGGAAATACCCTACCCCCAGCCCGTCAACCAGCATCCGAGATCACGAGGAAGGCTCCCTGGAAGGCAAGACGGAGGGAGCCTGTGCACGGACTCTGGCAGCGTGGGGGCCGCTCTGTCCCTCCGCTGCGCCCACAGCTCATCCCAGGTCGCCCCTGACTTAGAAGGAGGGAGGCTGGCAGAGGCCCAGGACCCTCCAGATCAGACAAGGGGAGTGAGCTCTGGAGACAATCAGCAGATGTAAATGAAAACCCGGCAATCCTAGTGCCACACCACAAATCCACCTGCCCCCACTGGCCGGGAAGAAGCTGTGTCACAAAGCAATGGACCTTGACTTACAAATCTGCAGCAATGCTCTTTTGGATAAAGCCCATGTCATTTTGGAACTGTCAGCAGGGAAAAACAGAATCTTATTGCAGGCCCTAAGAATGAAGAGTGCCTTGCAATTGTGGTTAAATCTGGGCACAAAAAGGCAGCAGTGGCTACTTCCACCTCTTGCCATCCTGTGCCCGTTGTTACTCTCGGGCCAGGGACTGTCTCGTAGAGGGTTACAGACGCGCCCACGAGAGCCTGTCTGCCCTGCCCCGGGCCTCCCACTGTCTTGCACCAAGTTTTTCCCTTTGAACAAATGAACATTAGTTTTTCCATGCCGGTAATTATGCTGCAGACACAGCCCCATCTAAGCCAGAGCGGGAACGCTTTCAGACCCTTCAGCCGGTGCAGGGCCGGAGGGAGGGCAGGGGGAGGGGCGGCCCACACGTAAACCCTGAATGGACGGGAACAGTCTTGAAGAGACAGAGTACAAAGCCATCGATCGCAGTGCTCTTCTGCCAACAAAGGAAACACTTTCCTGAATGTCAGGCTACTTTTGGGGAGAATAATGGTGAGCTCTCACCAGGCCGGGGACAGGGGCCGTGAAGACGGCATTTTAAAAGTGCTGCACTTATTGCTACAGAGCAGACTCAGGGATGAAAAAGCCAGCCCTGCGCCACTACTGCAGAGAACCGGTCTGAGGGTCCACAGACCGCATAGAGCAGGGGGGGCGCTCTGGGTGGGGCGGGCCGAGGGCCCCGCCTGCCAGCTGCGTGAAGGCGGCAGGGGTCCTACCTAAGGGACCGTTCTGGTCGTGTCTCCACAAAACCTCCTCTACGAAGCCGGTGGCGGGTGCTCCCCAGGCCAGGGCGGAGCGCCCACGGCTGCCTGTCCATCTGTGTGCAGGGAGGAGTTCGGACCCTCCCACAGGCGGTCCCCCCCGCCCCAGGCCCGTTCCCGCACTTCCCGCACCAGAAACGCACGCGGACTCAGCTCTCGGGGGGCAGGGTCGCCCTCCGCGCAGCCCACGCCCCAAGGCGCTGGGAGGCCTTCCCGGCAGTGACCCGGCCCGTGTCACTCAGAGCCCCGCCGCGCGGACGCACCACACGGGAAACGGCAACACGAATGTGTGCAGACAACGGTAAAATGCGGTGACTGAACCGTGCGGTGCCGAGTGGGTAACAAGTTCTTTTGTTTTCGGCAACATTTAAACGTGCGTCGGGAGGACGTACTTTGGCTGCATTGAGCGGCTGGCCCCCAAATCCCTGAGACCACGGAAGTGAGACCCGCGCAGCGGGGCAAACGGGCCCCAGCCCGGCTTCAGAGAACTCTACCCGCCCCATCCTGCCTCCTGGACCCCCCAGGTCTGACCCGTGGTCCGTGGTCCAGCGTCCCCTGCAGGCCACTGAGGAAGGGGTACACATTCCCACTTCTACCAACTTCTCACTGGCACCTTCCGACCAACTCCAGAAAGTTCTGGAAGGGGCATCGGCTACTTGGTAGGCTCTTTGGGAAACGCTGCATCACCAGCACCGACGGAGAAGCACAGGCCGTGCTTGGGAACCTGGTGATGTGAGAGCCCAACCCAGGGCTGTGCTCACGTGTCCACGGGACCCTGTGCAGGTCGATGTGGGTGCAGGTTCTGAGACAGGTCATCTGGGGACCGAGAGGCACCACACTGTGGTTTCACTGCTGGTCTCTGCTTTTTTAGTGGCATGTAAAACCAAACGGTGGCCCCCGAGAGCTGGCGAATGCGGGGCCTGCATGCGCCCCAGGTCCGTGGGGCACCCGGAGGCCGCTGGGACGGTGCGTCCACTCCGCCGGCCAGAGCCTCCCAAAGCTGCCCGGACCTTGTAAAATGGGCTCCGTCAGCAACGGAGACAGACACCCTGAGTGTGGGAGCGACAGCTGCTCGCACAGGGTCAGCGACTTCGTGGGGCCTGGCCTGCGCCACGCTCCTGAGCTGATCGGAGGAAACCGTGGGTCAAAATCCACATAGTCAAGTACCCAGTGACAGTAGGGAGGCTGCTCCCCGCCAGGCACAGGGAGTGCTCACCCGCCAGCTCAGTCCTTAAAGCCACCTGGGATTTGTACCCCGTGGGATCCACTCAGAAACGGGGAAGCCGGGGTTGGGGGGGGTCACAGTGTGTGGCCTGGGGCTGAGAGCGGGCACACGGCTTCAGGATGGACGCTGATTTCCTACAGTGCTGGGGGCGGCGCCACACGAGGCGGGGACTGGGAGTCTGGGGAGGACCTCGCCCCTGCTGCACATCGCTGCCCCCCGGTGTCCACACGTGGCGGAGGGCTCTTCCTTACCCCCTTGTCCGCAGAGGCAGTCAGCCTGGAGGTGGGGCTCAACACATGCATCCGGGGTCTCAGGTGGGTGGGGCGCCCAGGGTGGTTGTCCAGGAGCCTGTGCTGGGCTCTGGTCCAGGGTGACAGGCTCCCCGCTGCTGGCACCCTGCTGCCCAGGTTCTCCGTCCTCCGTGCTCTGCGGCCACCGTCCTGTACCAGCCCCCCGGACCTGCACCCCTGCACCTAGACACCCACCGCAGCCTTGCTGGTTCCATGGGTCAACATGTAGACGGACGCACAAGTCAGGCGGAGCTGCTCCCAGACTCGGTGTGGACAGGACAGCCTGCCGCTTCCTGTCCACCAGCATCATCCCTTGTTGAGGTTTTCAGTCCTACGTGACACCTGCTCTCAACAAGTCCTCTCTCAAGGGTGGAGGTTAGAGCCACAGGGGCAGGTCAGGAGAGCCCTTGGTGGGTCACTCCTCGCCTCACTGCTCACTGCTCACAGCAAGCTGTGTGTACCAGGAAGACTGGCTGTGGTCCTGGGCACCGTGCTTTGCCTCACCCTGCCTCGGTTTCCCCTTCAAGCTTAAGAGGATACTGTCTGTTTGCTCATTGCTCTAAAATGCCAATAATCTCTGGTCTCGAATGCTATCGGCGTGTTGACTGAGGCTTGCTGTCTTTGCTTCAGCGTCTGAACGTGCATGAGGGTCCCTCCGGGCCTCGTGCTGGGTGACCCGGGGTAAGGTCTGGCTTCCCCATGGGCAGCTCTGTGTCCGTGAAGCCCCTGGTCTGAGCTCCGCTCGCTCTGAGAGCCACACAGCCACCCCTTCCACATGACGTGGCTGCCGGCCGGTGCCTGCTCCCTCGTCTGCTCCTTCCACGACTCCCGGTGGCTGAGAGCCAGACCCCTCAGCCTCAGGTCTTGGGAAAAGTGCTGTTTCCTGGCCCGTCCAGACCTTTGAACCAGAAAACCAAGAGGTGGGTTTGGTGATCTATCCCTCATGGCCAGCTACTTTTTTGGACTAGCCAGACTCGTGTCGTTGGAGAGAGAATTAATGTGTGTCCTGGGAACCCTTCATCCACCCGTCCGTTCAGAGCCGACAGTGTGCAGCGTCCGCTGTCTGTCCAGCGCCGTCCCTGTGAGGCGTCCCCTGTCCATCCAGTGCCATCTGTGTGCGGCATCCCCTGTCCGTCCAGCACTGTTCCTGTGCGGCGGTCCCTGTCCGTCCAGCGCTGTCCCTGTGCAGCGTCCTCTGTTCATCTAGCGCCATCCGCATGCAGCGTCCCCCGTCCGTCCAGTGCCGTCCACGTGCAGCAGAGCCGTGTGCAGAGCCGGACATGTGTGGTTGAGCCCTGGCCAGCTGACATTCTGTCAGAGGGCCTCCCTCGAGGGCAGGATGAAGCAATCATGTGCTGCAAGGGGGTCCTCTGGACGTGGCCGCGCCATTCCAGATGTGGCCCGGCCCGCGGCAGCCCTGAGAGATCGCTGCCGCTCAGGGGCTTTGAGCAGAGTCTGGAAGGTCCCCGAGCACGGGTCAGCAGCTGTGTGCTGTGGATGGAGTGGGCATGTGGTGGCTGTCTCTGCCAACCTCCGTCAGGACGTCACGACTGTCCCTTTGCGATTCACTTGGTGACCTCTGGCACATCCTTCATCCTATAATCCTCACCCAGAATCCAGGACGCCGACCACCTGTCCTGGAGGGGGGCCTCCGGGACCTCCCGCTGCAGAAGCAGGTGCGTGGTGCCCACACCCTCCAGCGAGACAGACCCAGGCACCCTGTCTGTGGTGTGGACCAACCTTTCCGGCTGATCCTAACCCTCCAACTCTCTGCTTGCACTACAGCTGTGGGAGAGGGGGTGATCCACCCCAGTCCTCTGTCCACATCTCTCGTCGCGAGCAGCCGTGTGTCCTGCCGATGTCGTCCGTGATGTTTGCGAGGACGCCGCACGGCCTTTCTGCAGCCGTGCGTGGATTCCCTGTTTGAGAATTCGTTCTGGAGCCATGACAGGCTCACTTTGAGCCGAAGCCTGCGGTCGTCCAAGGCCGACAGTGCCCCGCGGTGGCACCACATTCCCAAGGCCCCGTGTCCGGCCCCCACCCCGAGAAGCCTCGAGGCAGCTGGGAGGTGGTGGCCCTGTGGTCCGTGCTCCTGAGCTCAGACTCCGAGCCGGTCCCTTTCAACACCTGGCTCACCTTCTGTTGTCGTCGGCGTCTAAGATGCTCAGCGGTGGAGACGGTGGAAATGCAGAGACACGCGCTTTTGTCCTTTTCCAGCATCCGTGGAAGGCACGTGGCTTCCCCTACAGACAGCGCGCCTGTGTCATCAGCTCAGGTGGACCCGGAGCACCCCAGCCGCGTCCGGTGTGATGCCCAGGCCGCCGGACATCCACGTTGGCGCGACCCTACACGTTTGCCGTTTCAGAGCATTCCCTCCAAGAGTGCTCCCCACCACGGGGACTTCCTTCCGGAAATCCCTTCTGCTGGGCAGAACGGACACACGAACATCCTCTGCTCCCCCGTGGACCCCACGCACCCGGCTCGGCCCCCTCGAGCATCTGCCCTGTGCCACACAGCTCCCCGCATCGCTGTCTAAGTGAAGGGCCACTTCCTGGGGACGTCACTGGTGGTCCACGCTGGCCTGCAGGCCAGGGGTCCGAAGCCCTGGGAGAACAATGCATGAAGCCCGTTTTTAAAGAAATGGTTTTTATTTATTTTTGAGAGAGAGAGACAGTGCAAGCAGGGGAGGGTCAGAGAGAGAGGGAGACACAGAATCTGAAGCAGGCTCCAGGCTCTGGGCTGTCAGCACAGAGCCCGACACGGGGCTCAAACCCACGAACGTGAGATCGTGACCTGAGCTGAAGCCAGACGATAAGGCCCATTTTTATCTTCAAGGGAGACAAAAAGGGTTTCCAATCACAGAAAGGAAGTCCTTTAAAATTAAATCCACCAGATGAAGGATCTGCAAATTACCTAGAGAAGCAGAGCCCTTCAATGTTCTCAAAGTTCTGCAGGAGCCGACTTAATTAGTGTTTTCATTGATCAGAACAATTCCCTGCGCTGGACAATTGACGCAGCCGCCCGGTAACCGGGTGTGCAGCCAGGTGCAGCCGCGTCGCCGGAACCGAAGGGGGTGCAGACCGTGGGGCGGGACAGCTTGGTGGCTGTGCTCCATTAGCGAGAACACGGGAAGGGAGCAGGGGGCAGGGGAGGGCGAGGCGGGTGGTGGAAGCGACCCCTTCGGGGTGGCCCGTGGCCCCGTGTGCGGAGCCCACTGCTGGGGCGCAGAGCTGCCACTGTGCACATTCCCATGAAGGAACCTCTTCCGCTTTGACGCCCACAGAGGCATCTGTGGAAGGGACTGAAGCTTCTGGACCGTCTGCGGATCTCAGAGTGGACTGTGTCCCCCCTCGCCTGGGGGGGCTCTCGAGAGCGGCAAGGCCAGGCAGCTGCCCTGGGGTGAGGGGCCCCGCTTCACAACAATGCGGGGTCACTGGAGGGCCTGGAGCCCCACAAGGAAGCCGACTGGGTGGGGAGGACCTCTGTCACCTAGGGAAGCAGCAGCCACGGGCAAGCTCGTCACGGTCACTGTGGGGGCGAAAGGCCAGGGGCCCTGGGGTGTTGGGGGGCAGATGTCCCCACCACTGACAGCGGAGGGAGGTGCAGACACAGGTGGTGGGCTGGGGGACGCGGAAGGGGGCACCGAGGGTGGACACCGAGCCCAGGCCTCACTGCCCCCAGCTTTCTGTGGGCCTCCCGGGCCCTGCAAACAGGCGGTGTCCCGAAACTGGTACTTGAAAGACGAATTCTTTGGTCTGATCATGTGGCCGTGGCCCCTGCAGGGTTTTGTGCTCTTGTGATCTGAGCGGTTGGTGGAGGCTGGGCCCCTCCCGCCCGAGAACGGACTCGCCCTCGCCGACCCACTCCATAGCAAGCCCGGGCCTCCGGACGGGTGCTTCCTCTGCAAACAAGACGGCCTGGATGGGGGGGCTCGGGGCTGGTGCACCTGCAGTGGGTCCCACTACAGGGCGAGCCTGGAGTCCTGGGCTGGCCCTGACTCTCCCCTGCCCCACAGATGGGTCCTGGGGCCAGGGCGGTCAGTGAGCCCTGCAGATTCCCCCCCACCCCCAGGAGGGGCAGAGACACACGTGGGACCCCTGGCCCTGCTCGCAGCCCCAGGGTGGGCTCCCCACGCCCGTGGCCTCCGTCCTCTGAAGGTAACACGTTACTGCTTTTCAGACTCAGACCGACTTGTCCCCCTTTCTGAGCCAGAAAGCAAGATCCCTGCCCGAAACGGCTTCATTTCCCCGCCACGCGGAGCGTCCATGCCTTTGTGGTTCCGGACCTGTTCACGGACGAGCATTGGACCTCACTACACACGCTGGCGGGAGAGGTGTCTGCGCGGCGAGTCCTGGGACCCACCCCTGCGTGCCAGCCAGTGTAGACGAACATGTGGGAACCACACGGTGCCTCTTTCCGCCGGCAACTGGGCACATGCAGTGACCGGGTACACGCAGAAGCCAGGAACGCACAGACTTCGTTTTGATAACAATGGCTACAAGAGGGTCAAATTTGCAAAACACAGAACTAAAAATTCATCTTTATTTAAACATTTGATTTAAAGCTTTGTTAGCTATTATTATATTTTGTTTTATAAACTTAATAGACCATTTTGAGTATTCTTAAAGAAAACTAGCCTTTTTGAAGATATAGACATAATTTTAATTTTCACTTTCATATATATTATATATATTAATTTTTTTCTACATTTATTTATTTATGAGAGACAGAGAGACAGAGCACAGGCAGGGGAGGGGCAGAGAGAGAGGGAGACACAGAATCCAAAGCAGGCTCCAGGCTCTGAGCTGTCAGCACAGAGCCCGATGCGGGGCTTGAAGCCACGAACCATGAGATCATGACCTGAGCTGAAGTCAGTTGGTTAACTGAGCCACCCAGGCGCCCCTGTATTTTATATTTTTGATGAAAACACCTTTGCATTTTATAGTCAGTATAAATTATACTCAGTTTATTTCTGACTAAATTCACAGTTTTGTGAAAATCTTGTTACACAACATAATTAGTGACTTTCTGAGGTAAGGGGAAGAAAAGACGTAAATATGCAAGAATTAGGAATTACATGTCTTTAATTTATTACTCACCGAACTCTGCTAGTCCGTCAAGAGAACAGCCAAACATGCATGATAATGATTCAGTGCAAACGTCTTCTATTATTTGGCTGATTTTCAGAAATAAATCTATAGCTCTCTACATATTTAAACAAATTTTTTCATTCTGAATATATGTTTGAAAGTATTAAGATCAAATTAAAAAAATTTTTTTAATGCTTATTTATTTTTTGAGAGAGAGAGAGAGAGAAAGAGCATGAGCAGGGGAGGGGCAGAGAGAGAAGGAGACACAGAATCCAAAGACAGGCTCCAGGCTCTGAGCTGTCAGCACAGAGCCTGATGCAGGGCTCGAACCCACAAACGTGAGATCATGACCTGAGCCAAAGCCAGAGGCTTAACTGACTGAGCCCCCCAGGTGCCCCTCTATTTTTTAATGTTTATTTACATATTTTGAGACAGACAGACAGACAGACAGCACAAGCAGGGAGCAGCAGAGAGAGAGAGAGAATCCCAAGCTAGCTCTGCATGTCAGCACAGAGCCTGATGTGGGGCTCGAACCCACGAGCCGTGGGATCATGACCTGAGCCAAAATCAAGGGTCAGACTCTTGATCAGCTGAGCCCCTCAGGCGCCGCTGACAGCTGGGTGTTAACAGCTTGCTAACCGGAAGGGGACGCCTCCGTGTCAGGAACCTGCTGGGGCCGCGCTGGCTCTGTTCGGGGTCCGCCCAGCAGGAGAGGCGGCCGCTCCCTTCCCGGGTCCGGTCTGCGCGGGGCCCCTGCCACGGTGCTCGGCTTTCACGCGCTGCCCCCAGTCACCTGTGGCTCCTCCCCCCGCTGCCACCTCCTGGAGTAACTCCCGCGTCAGGGCCTTCCGCACGCTATTTGTTCCCGGGGCCCAGGGACTCACTTCCCTCGGGTGCCAGTTTATCACCGCCCAACAGAAAACAGCAGCAACGCCTGCGCTGCCCGCCTACCCCTTCTGTGTGCCTCCCCCGCTGGGAAGTAAACCCAACAGAGGCGGGATTTGTTCTGGGTGGTAGGACAGCCCCGGAGCCCGGGGACAGCGCCGGGCACACGGGAGGGCATCCGTGACGACTTGCTCTTTATGGAAAGAGTAAACCGGTCCAGTCCTCGCTGGGACCGTGACCATGACCACTTATCACGGTCACCGTCGCAGTTGCCGGCGGCCTACCTCACCCTCACGCTTCTGGTTTTCAGATCCCAGCGCCGACCCAGCGACACGCCCGCCCTGTCCCCTCACCACTCTCCCCTGCCGGGACCGGCTGCTCCGCGGGCTCTGGGTCAGCGCGTGAGCACGTGGGCGCAGGCACCTGCTGGAGCACAGGTCACCCGGCCCCGCGCGGCCACACGGACCGATGGCGCAGGAGGCCGGCCTTCAGGACGGCGGCGCGCAGCAGGCGCCTGCGTCTGCCCTTGCGACCCGCCGAGGCTGGCGCGGCTCTGCGATGCGCCGAACAACACGAGACACGGAGCGTTCTGATGTTAGTCGTTTCAAGTCAAGTCATCTGAAAGTAACGCGTTGCCACAATATTTGGATATTTAATTTTGCTGGCTGTCAGCAAGAATTAAGGCAGCCCCGAACACGACTGCTTTCCTGACAATTATTTGCTACCGGAGCTTAACTCTAAGCAGGAAAACAGACGGCAGGGGCGGGGGGCGGGGGTTCGGGGGTGGGGGGGGCTCCCTGTCCTCGTCCCGGAAACGAGGTCTCTCCGGAAACGGCCCCTCCCTCTGCGTCTCTGGTCTCCAGAGGCGCTGGACAAAGGGAAGGGAGACACGCCCCTTCCGGACAAGAAGTGTGACAGCGGGAAGGCCCCCGTCACTGGTGCCCCGCCACAGGGACGCTTGCTGCAGAGCCACCCTCCACGGGAGCTGCCTCGTCTTGCTGCTCCTCTGCCCCCCTGAAGAGATGTTTGAAGCAACGCCGCCCCGACACACACCCAGAGGCTCCTCCGCGGGAGGGGGGCCGGGGCTGTTTCGGCCGATAAAATAAGCACACATGCGTTTACGCACCTGCAGCACATCTCATTTTACTAAACGTGTCACAGGATCCTGCCCGACAAATCCAGCTTCGCCCTGATGACTTTCCCTACAAATATTTCTTGTTATTTTGTGAATCAAAAATATTGATGTTTTATATTTATATTAATTAAATATTAGATACCAATGGACATTTATAAAACGTGTGTTGGTTATAAAGAACAATGACAGCAAATGCCCATGGTGTGTACACCCCGAAAAACAGACGGAACCTCACAATCCTGTGAGCGCTGCACGG
This sequence comes from Helogale parvula, assembly GCA_004023845.1. Lineage (NCBI taxonomy): Eukaryota > Metazoa > Chordata > Mammalia > Carnivora > Herpestidae > Helogale > Helogale parvula. The sequence goes on from PJEM01013878.1 coordinate 14,323, forward strand.
TCACAGCGCCCCCTGCAGACGTGACTTCCCCGGATTCTGGGCGGACCCTTCTCCTTCCTGCAGGCTTCCCCGCGTGTGGGTTGCTCAGTTTTGCTGGGGTTGAGGGTGGTAAGGCGGGACGACGTGTCCGCTCTCTCCGAGTTGCCCCTGTCGCTGACGGTGTCTGAGGCTGTGGTTCTGTGCGGCGCCGCGGTCCGCGCGTCCCCGCCACCACGTGGCCAAGCCGTGGTCCGCATGTCCCCGCTGCCGCGCAGCTCCGTCATGTGCATCCGAACACCCAATCCGTGGGCAGTCCCGGGGTTCCACTGTCCCTCCCGCCACCTCCCTCTGGGGGCCACCGGGTGTGTCCCTGTCTGCGTCTCCAGCACACGGACAGACATTTCCCTGGTGGAACTGCTGGATCGAACAGGTGGCTTCGTGAATTCACACTCCTGGCAGTCGGGGTGTGAGAGCTTCTGCCGCCCCAGACCCCCCAGACTTAACACTCGCCCGTTTGGGGGGTGACACGTTGCGTCTCATGGTGCTTTCCGGTGCATTCCTCTGGGTCTTAATCCGCATCCTCCTGTGTGTATGCACCACTCATGCTTCTCTGGGAGTGAAATTCTAGTTCGTACCTCTTGCCCGTTTTTCTGTTGGATCACTTGTCTTTTTCTTATTGCGTCGTGGTTCTTTAAGCATTCTGCGCACCACTACTTTGTCAGCTCTAAGTGTTATTCCTCGCTTAGCTCAGTTTGTGGTATGAGTTCATAAATTTCCTAATTTATCATTTTCTTTGAGATTTGCACTTTGGGTACCTTGTTTAAAATTCTCCTCTATCCCAGGATCATAAAGATATCATTTTATATTTTCTTCTAAAAGCTTTAAGTTTTGCCTTCCCATGTGAGTCTTAGATCCAAGCACTGATTGTGTATGAGGAAAGGTTTTTTCCTTAACGGGACACCAGTCTTCCCAGCGTCATGTCCTGAACAGGCGGGCCTCTCTGCCCTGCCTGCTCTATCAGTTCCTCGGGAAGCTGGGCTTCCACAGCCCCGCGCTCCGCCCCCGGCCCCGCCCCCGGCCCCGCCCCCGGCCCCTGCCCTTCAGGCTGAGGCCCCCAGGCAACCTGACCGAAGGCAGACCCTGACCCTGCTTTTCTTCCACCCGGTGCCTGCGGCTCTTTGCACTTACACTTACTGTCCAAGTAAATATAAAACAAATTTCTAAAATCCTGCGGGATTTCTGTTAACATTTTATCGAATCTGAAGGTCTGGAGAATTAGCATCGTTATTCCCCACGCGGGCTGTAAACGTCACCACTTCCGTAGGTTGGTGTCATAGCTTCTAATAGAGATTTATAATTTTCTCCGTGCAAGTCTTGTACGTTTAAATAACTATTCCTGGTATCTTCTCTTTTTATGATAAACGATGATCATTTCCTGAAACTGTGTTTTCTAACTTTTTTCTAGTACAGAAATGCGATCAGCTTTGGCCGTGACCTCAGCGCCTCACAGCAGTAGTTTATGTCTTCATTTTTCTTCGTGTTTTTGAATAAACAGTGATATCTGCCTGTAAACAGTCACGGGTCCTTCTTCCTTTCCAGTGAGAACTTCTACTTGCTCCTGCGCTAGGGCTGGACCTCGGCGGGTCACGTCCTGCACGCAGCGGCCGCGCATGCCCAGCTTTTCCGCTGCTAAAGCGGGTATTTTCAGTGTTTCACTACGAAGAAAGGTATTTCTGTAGATTGTTTTTAATCAAGGTAACAAACCTGTCCTATTTTAAGGCATTTTCATTATGAATGAATGTTAAATTTTTTATCAAAATCTATTAACAGTAATTTTTCTTCTTTAATCTATTAATGTGGTCAATTACATTACCTATCTTTCTAATGTTAGAACTTAAATTGTTCATGATGTATTTAAAACATTTTTTAAATGTTTACTTATTTTTGAGAGAGGGAGAGACAGAGAGAGCGTGAGAGGGGAGGGTCAGAGAGAGGGAGACACAGAATCTGAAGCACCTCCAGGCTCTGAGCTAGCTGTCAGCAGAGAGTCCGACGCAGGGCTCGAACCCACAAACTGTGAGATCATGACCTGAGCCGAAGTCGGATGCTCAACCGACTGAGCCACCCAGGCTCCACTGAAATTTTTTTCTTAAAATGTTTTATCTGTGTTCAGTACAGTAGAGCAATATTCTTTGGTTAGTATTTGCTTTTGTCTCTCATAAACTTATTTGTTTATTTGTTTTCCAGTATGTGAATCTCTGTTTTTAACTGGGACTTTTGCTCATTTATAGTTATTGTGATTTCTGATATATTTGAATTTATTTCTAGCATCCTATGTTATCTTTTTTTTAAAATTACATCCAAGTCAGTTGACATATAGTGCAATTTAGTAATGAATGTAATTTAGTGGTGAATTTAGTGATTCCTCACTTACGTTCAACACCACCCAGGCTCATCTCAACAAGTGGCCTCCGTGCCCGTCACCCATTTAGCGCATCCCCCCACCTCCCATGCAGAGACCCTGTTTGTTCTCTGTATTTAACAGTGTCTTAGGGTTCATGTACCTCCCTGTTTTCATATTATTTTTGCTTCCCTTCCCTTATGTTCATCTGTTTTGTATCTTAAATTCCACATATGAGTGGAGTCGTATGATATTTGCCTTTCTCTGACTTACTTTGCTCAGCATAACACCCTCCAGTTCCATCCACATCCTGTGTTGTCTTTATGCCTGAAAGTTGCATACTCAAGTTCTAATTCTTCATGGTTCCCAGGGGCTTTAAACTTCTCAGGTACACACTCTGATTAATTAAGAAAGCTCTGGGTTTTCTTCCTAAAATTACAAAGACCTGAGAACACGTCAACTCAATCATGCTCATCGCCATGAAAACACTGTTGCTCTGTATTTGCTGTTTGAATCCGTCTGGTGTTTAGACTCACGGGTGCTATTATTTAATAACTTATTTTGCTTAGATGCTCTCCTGTATTTGCTGTTTTCTGTGCTGGTTACTCCTGCCTCTCAGGTCCTCCTTTTGGGATCGCTTTCTTTTGTCTGGAGTAGATCTTGTAGGAGTAGCTTAAATGAAGATCTGTTGGTGGATCTTTTTTAGGAAGTGTCTCTTCACCCCTCGGTCGCTCCCTTCCTCGTTTCCTCCTTCCTTCCTAACTCGTCTCTGCTCGTGCAACTCCAGGCTGACAACGGTTTCGCCTCGGTCACGGGGAGACTTTACCCCTGGCCCCGGTGTCCCCCTGGCTGCTGGGAAGAGCCCTTTGCTGTCCGTAGCCTCGCTGGTTCGCGCCTGGAGGCCGAATGCTTTCTGCCCCCACAGCCTTCTCCAGTCTGATTGGTGTCTCCCATCAGGATGGATCCTCTTCGCCCATCCCGCCTTCAAATACGGGCTCACCCACACGCTCCTGGAACTCCCACCAAATAAGCATTTGTCTTTCTGTTTTCCGTTGATTCCTCTCTCTCTCGGTTACATTCTAGATCATTTCTCAGTTCTATCTATGGATTCTGGTTCCCTCTTCAATTATATGTAACCCATCACTAAACTCCCCTCCTGAGTTTGGAATTTCTGTCTTTCATTTGTTAACAATCTATTGTTGGAAAAACACTTTTCGGCTGTTTGTAGGACTCGTGTTCCCTCCGTCCGCCTGGCACTTTAAGCAGACTTACACACCGGAGTTCATCTTCCGTGTCCACCGCTCACGCCGTCTGGGGTTTCGTTTTGTTCACTCGTCCAGTTTGCTTTGCTCGCGGTGTCCTGCTCCCCGGCACGTCCTGACCCCTGCCTTATCACGGACCCGACTCCTCGGGATTTTAACAGTAGGGATCCTTCGTGTGTCCTCCTCTGGGAATCCAGAGTCCTACCAGCTGGGGATCACTGTACAGGGAATTCCTCACTTGAGATTCTCCAGACCTCGCAGGAGCTGTGGCTGGGGGCTCCCTGCGCTGCCCGCCGGCTGCCTGTGGCCGGCGCCCTCCCCAAGCTGTGTCCAGGGCGGATGAAGGGTGGGCGCCCCGCTGTTCCGAGGTGGTCCTATGGGACTTTCACTTGGCTGAGGATCTGGAAGAATTTCAGTATCGCCAGAGGCCTGATGTGATTCCTACGGTACCTGTATGTTCGCGCACAGCATCTGGGGCTCTTTTCTGAAGGAGGGTCAGTATCGCTCCCAGTGCGCTGGTGGGAAAGGGACCCCCAGGAGTTCTCTGAGACGCCCCCACCCTGTCCTCGACCCCTCTGCTTATGGAACTGCAACGAATTTACTGCACATGGGAACAAAACCTTGTGGGAAACTAATATAAAGTATGTAAAACATTGAATAATCTGGCAATTGTATATCACAGTAAACACAACCATAAATAGATGTGTATGAAATTGTCAGATTACTCAATATTTTCCTGCAGTTTGTGCAGGAACTCCTGCTCGGACGGTGGGATAGGAAAAGCAGCTGTGTTCTCTGCAAACACGGGTCTCTCCTCGGCTCACCGCCGCACCCCTTTGCACTCCACTCTGCCGCACCCCTGCAGCGTGGACCCGGGGCTGAAGCCCACGCCCCAGACCAGCAGACTCAGCTCCTGGGAACGCAGCGCTGCCAGTTCTCAGCGCGGCTGCAGGACACGAGCAAGAGGCCACCCCCTGCCTCGCTGTCCCTTGGGCTACGAAGGGGCACGTGTCTCAGCGCGACAAACCTCCCCTTCAGTGCTCTTGGTTCATGAAGCAGAGACGGGAGGACGGTTCTGGAAGCAGGTGCTCGAGAGGCACGAAGAGAGCGGCGCCAATGCCGCCACGTGTGCACTCAGGAGGCGAGGGGCCTCCGTCCCCACACACGCCTGACTGCCGCCCAGCTGCTGGGGTGCACTTCCGACGTCCCTGTCCACTGCACCCCTGCCGGCTGGCCTGCGGCGGGGGGAGCTCGCGACACACGCCCTCTGCCCTTCAACCCGCGGGCTCTCTCTAAGGCCCTGAATGGAGCGCCGCACACGCCGCAGCCTCCCTGGAACAGGGTCCGGGTGCATCCTCTCCTCGCAAACGGAAGGCCGCCCGTCACAGGCCTCAGGTCCCCAAGGAAGGGTCTGGAGCCCTTGTTTTCCAGCTCGAACCGAGTAAATAAATGAGGCTCTGATCTGCCGGCCTCCTGGGAAGTCTCCGAGAGCCGGCTGGGCCTCCGTGAAAATGCGGCTCCGCTGAGCGGTAATAATAATGACAGGCTGGTAAAAGCTAGTGTCAGCTTCAATTTCCAAGTCATTTTTCAAATTATTTTAATTAGATATTGTTTCAATCTCACTTACATTAATTTAATATCTGATATCAACATTTCAGTTTTCAATTTGTTCAAATGATTTTTTCCAGTCTGCCTGGCTGCCTGCAGTAATTTAAAATACAATGTTTATCTTCAGCAATTTTCAGTGCGTGGGTCCTGGCGAACTGCTATGTTCAATAAAAGTGACGGGGAGGGAGGGACCGGGGTGCTGGGGAGAAATGGAAATTTACCTCCTTCCCATTTATCTCTTGACGTTAGAGTACGCAGGTGGAGCTCGAGCTCGGTGCTCATAATAATAAGATTTTCCACCACTTCCTCTGTGTAATTGGCTTTCCCAACGCAAATTTCAGTGAAATCTGATGGTTTTCATTATTATTATTATTATTATTATTATTATTATTATTATTAAAAGTCCTCTAGATAAACAGCCATATCTCCTTATCAACACATTTGCTGACAATTTTCAGCCATCAGGCCTGGAGCCTGCCCCTCCCCCTGGCCCAGAGCCTTCCTTCCAGGCGCAGTGTAGTGGTTTTAGGATCTGAGTGTTGTTATCCCTGTCCCTGCCCGCATATCAGCACAGACTTTGGTAAAGACACCCTTTGATCGTGGCAAATGTGAGGTCAAAGTCAGCCTCCACACTACCAGGTGCGAGAGGAAGCAGGTATCTGCCTCATCTAAGATGAGAGACTTTGTTTTCTCCTGAAGTTGACAGAATATGCAGATCTAAGCTATTCTTGAAACTTCTGAAGCACTCACAACAATGAGGTCACTTGAGAACAATGTAAAACAAAACGTGATCCACATGAAAGAAATAGTAAGGAGGCACAGAGAGTGGAAAGCATGAGACAAGATGATGAATGAAACGCACACACAGTTACAACAAATGTAAACAGGTTAAATTTTACTCCCCGGACAAATTCTCTCACTTAAGTCAGAAGTTTTATCTACAAGAAACACATCTAAAATAAACCTGGTCAGAAATGTTAAAAATTTAAAGGGCAGGGAAAAAATAAGGTAAATATAAACGGAAATAAAAGAAGGCCATAGTATTCACATCAAGACAATATAAAATTATACAAAAAGTTACTTTTAAGTGAAATAAATAGGGTAATTGTATGTTCATGTTTTAAAAATCTGAAATGAAGGCACAGTGTGTGTGTCAAGAAATCAAACAAAGACACCGCAGTCAGTAAAGGAGAGTTGATGCACCTCCCACCGCTTCACAGACAGAAGGCCCGACATGCACCTGCTTCCCATGCTCTGGGGCCTGTGCCCAGCACTTTCTCCACCTCACACTATGTGCCCCACAAGACAGGGCCTTTCACTTGTCCCCTTGCACCAGGGAGGAAGACTGAGCTCACTGCAGGGAGGACGTTCCCTTCCTAAAGTCACACAGCAAGTAAATGGCAGACCAGCCTTGACACTAGTCTCCCCAACCCACATGGGGACACACAGAAGACAACTCAGTAGCAGCTGATCAAACTCTATGGCAGAGAAGCAAAAATGTAGCTGATCAAGTATTAGGTCTCAAAGGAGGGCTTCATGATTTCCAAACAGTAAAACATACACAAATAATCTAATAAATTAAACATTAGTAACCACAGAAAATAAACATGTCCAAGTAGTTGGGTACTGAAAATAAACTCTTCACTAATTCTTAGGTTAAAGAAAAAATCAAAACTATGATTTCAGAATATTCACCAGGTAATGGTATGGACACTATAAATCTAAACCGTGTGAGGTAATCAAAGCTCTCATCCTGGTGGGCATAGGGCAATGATGTTCTCCTTGCCGCCTAAGAAATAAGGAAAACAAAAACCAAGTGTTCACATTATGGAGCCAGAACTGGAGGAAGGAACACGAATAAGAAATAAAAATATAATTAATAAACTATAAAAGAAAACCAGGATTGATGAATAAATCCAGGAGTACAATTTTAGGCAAAAAAATATATAAACTCTTACCAGAAGTCTAGAACAGAAAAAAAATAAGACACCCCAACCCTAGGATTATCAAAAATTAATAATGAAACAGAAAATATAAGCAAAGGTACAGCGGAAATTTTAGAGTTACAAGTTAATACTATTAGTTATATATAAGTATTGGGACCTTTTAAGGAATTGAACTGTCAGCAGAGAAAATATAAATCAGTGAACTGGCCAAGACTGAAGAAAGAATCTGAATAGACAACTATGAAGAAACAGAAAACACTGTCAAATCTTCTCGAGGGAAAGGATGAGCCGGAACATGACGGAGCCAAGTTCATCGGGAACTTTGAGGAGTCACTGACCCCGTGTGGGCACCTTGTAGGCCAGGGGCCAAGCGAGCCACAGGGCATGCAGGGTCAACGCCAGGGGCATGCCCACTGGGGACTGAGGGCGGTCCGGGGCCCTGCCTGGTTCCTCTTCCCTTTGAATGTGCAGGACCGGAAATGTTTGGAGCCTCAAAGGCTCTTGGGGGAAATACCCATCCCACCACATCTTACGAAGCCAGAAGCTGAGTCGGCCACAGCTGTAAGCCAGCAGCTGGCCCTGGGTGGACGGGCAAAGACAAGTCAAAGGGGGAAGGACAGACTTCTCAGCAGGCAGCACTGGAGAAACTCGACGTCCTCATGAAGGGAATAGAACTGGGTGCAGCCCTCACACCTTCCACATTGAAACCCAAGTGTGAAAGGCAAAACTATGAAACTCCTAGAGGAGACGACTGGAGAAAATCTGGGTAAGCCGGGCTGGGGGTGAGTTAGCCACAACACCAAAAGCATGATCCGTATGAGAAAGAATTGATATATGGAATTTGGCTAAAATTAAAAACTTCCCCTGCAAAAGACATGATTAGGAGAATGAGTACAAAAGAGAACTAGAAGCTGGGAGAACATGTCCGCTGAAGGACTCGCATGTGCGCAGCATACGTGCGAATCACACAACTCATATGAACTCAGAACTCAACAGTAAGAAAACGAGCGAGCCACGTAAAGGCTGACGGTCAGGACAGATGCCTCACCTACGGAGGCACACGGACGGCAGCCAGCACACGACAGGACGCCCCGCACCCCACAGCGTCGCGGGAACACCGCTGCTGTGACGAGAACACCCCTCACAGGTGACCAGCTGCCCACGCCCTGAGCCGGGGCCGAGTTCCTGCTCTGCTTTCCTGGGGGCCTTTTCAAAATAAACATTTAGAGCTGAGCCTCAAGGAGTAAGTGACCCACACAAACTCCCTTATGGAGAAAAGGCTCACTACCCTGCTGTCCATCTCTTGTCACTGGTGACCCGGACTCGCTCCCTGCACCCCCCGTTCTAAGATCTGTAAGTAACGTAGATCTCACGACGGAGCTTCCGTGCGGGTGTCCTGAAACTACGTCTTCTATCAAAACGACCCCGTGGGTTTCACTTCCCAAAGTGGGAGCCGCCAGCCTCCCCCTGGTCAGGATCCGCACGTTGAGTCAGCACACCAGCTATGGCCCCCGACACTGTGACACGCCTATCAGAACAGCCAGAGCCCAGACCACTGACAACCGTGAGAGCTGGCCCGGAGGCGGAGCGCCGGCTCCCACGGCCGCTCCGGGGGCGAAGAGGTGCGCTGAGCGTGGGCCAGCTCGCACCACACGGTCCAGCACTCACCCGGAGGAGCTGAGAACCTGTATCCACACAAACGCCTGCGCATGGATGTTTCTAGCAGCTTGTTTATAACTGTCCAAACTCGGAAGCACCTGAGGTCTTTCAGTAGATGGTGGCTGAATGACCTGTGGTCCATCCACACAACGGAGTACTATTCCGCGCTGAGAAGAAAGGCACTATCAAGCCACGAAAAGACAGCAGAGCACCTTGAATGCATATTACGAAGCGAAAGAAGCCACTCTAAAGAGACCACGCACGGTGTGATTCCATCCCCGTGGCATTCCGGAAAGGGCAAAACTCCGGGGCCGGTAAACAGCTCGGGCGACCGGCGGTTGGGGTGGGGGACGAGCAGGTGAGGGTGGGGGCTTCTCAGCGACACCACGAGGGAGGGGGGTGCTGTATGCTGGACCTGAGTGCAGACCACGGACGTGAGTCAACAGAAATGCATCCATATTGTCTGATCAAGTGCAAACCTCCCCCCCCCCAAGGTGACGTGTTCCTCCCAGGGAGCCTGCGGCCGGCGGCAGATGTGGGAGCCCTCTCTACATTCTACGCGGTTTTTCTGTAAACCTAAGCTGCTCTGAAAATTAACCTATTAGAAAACCAAAGGTTAAGAATCAGTTGTTACCTGGAGCAGCGATGACCCCGGGAGCTCAGGTGAAGGGCAGCCGACCGCACAAAGATGATTACTGACGATTATTACTGGTCAGCAGGAGTCTCAAGAGCAAAGATCATCTTCCAACTCAACTGACGGGCGCTCTGTGCTTAACATCAAATTATGGGATTTAAAAAATTTTTAATTTATTTTGAGAGAGAGAGTGTGCAAGTGGAGGAGAGGCAGAGAGAGAGGGGGAGAGAGAGTCTTATAGCAGTCTCCATGCCCAGAGCAGAGCCTGACGCAGGGCTCAGCCTCACGACTCGTGAGATCATGACCTAGGCTGAGATCAAGAGTCGGACATCCCACCAACGGAGCCACCCAAGCGCCCCGGGGCTCTTCAATTTTAAAATCCAGAAGACAGGGCAGAGGAGGAGGGGGGACCTGGAGGGCACGGCCCTGGCTGGCTCCTCTCTGGTTCGCAAGGGGTCCCTGCGCCGCACCCGCGTGCGGCAGGGAAGGAAGGGCCCACGTGCCCTCAGGTCTCGGTACCCGGGTCTGGCTGGCGGCCGGCGGCGGGTCCCGACGCCGCAGCGCGGGGTGAGCCGGGAGCCTGCGCCCACTGCTCAGTGCCGAGCTGAGCGACACGAGCGTTCTCCCGGCTGAAGACACACAGCGAGCGTGACTTGCGTTGACCACTTCCTCGGTGTGAGCCTTCCGGGGGCAGCGGGAGCCGCGCTCGCGCTAAGACTCGGTCCCTTCCCTTCCAGACGGCGCGAGGCGAGCGGCCCTCACTCTGCGTTGGCCAGGGGACGCCATGGCCCTGCGCGGCACACGGAACGCAGACGGAGTCGGGAAAACGTTTTCAATATTTCAACTGACTGCTTCACTAAGTCACAAAGGGCACAGCTGACCCACAAGGTCAGCGGCTCACAAAAATCTGTTTGCTCTGCCTCACGGCAAAGGGAGACTACGCATCGCCAGTGATGGAGCCGGGGTCCAGCCGCCCTGCGGACGCCTGTCACGGGCAGTTAAAAGGTCCCTCCGTCTCCTTACGTCATTTTAATAAAGACCCCAGACACTGTTGACACAGCTGAACGTGTTTATTTGTAGCCAGGGGTTTAATGTAAAGTTCAGCCTAAACTCTGTGTGTTTTCATGCAGGTCCATAAATAAAACATCGCTCTGGGTTCTCATGTTTATCCGAACGCCGTGAGGTGCACAGTATTACAGTCCCCCCCCCCCCCGAGCCCCCGCCGGAGGTTTTCTAACCCAAACGAGGAAATTCAGGGGAGTCGCCAGGAGTCTGCTCGAAAAAGCCAGCGGTGGGGGGGCAGCCTCGGGATTCATCGCTGCTGCTGCCCGTGACCCAGACAAGGGTGGGGGTGTGTCTGGGGCAGGACGAGGCTCCCCTTTCATCGGGGACCGTCCCGACCTGGGGCCGGACCTGCCTGAGCCACAGGACACGCCAGGCGCAGACACTCGCGCCTCACGAGAGGCATGGGGGGCGGGGCAAGCACGCTTGGCTGGAAAAGACGCAGGGCACGTCGTCTGTATCTGCACGTGCGGTGGGTCCCCACAGGGGCTGGAAACCAACCTCTGAAGATCCTGCACGGATCCAACGGGCCAAGTCTAGGACCATCAAGCTTCTCGGAGTCTCACACCCCATCCCCTCACCCAGCAGCTCAGAGGCCAGGGACTCGGAGAGGTCAGCTCTGCAAAACGGCTCCACAGTCGGGCAGCTGATGCAAACAAACCGATGGAGGGTTTCCAAAGGATAACGTGAACTCTCTACCTGAATATGGTTTTCAACTCCGATGGTCCTTGTTCAGAGCCCCCTGGCCCACGACGGCAGGTGGCAGGAGAGGACCAGCGGGAGTAGAGGGTCCGGAAACCCCATCATAAGGGCTGCACTGGAAGGGAGGGGCACTGGGAGGGCCACAGTCTTGAGAATTTCCCACGTCCAGTGGTGGGGGGGCAATGGGGTCTCATGCAGGAGCCCCAACTCCAGGACGGAGCGAGGGCAGGGGTGCTGGGAGAGTCCCTGGGGCTTCTCGGGGCGGCTCTCGCTGGAAGCCGCGCACTTTGCACTTACAAGGAGGAATTCTCTGCTGAGGCGGCATCTGCCACGAGCCTGGGTTTCAACCCCAGTCACGGCTGCCGACGTCGTCAGGGTCTGGCAGAGGCAGCGGCTCCTCCTGGACATTGTCTGAATCCCCTGTCCCAGGATGGCCTCGGGGGCCCCAGGCACAGCCCAGTGTCTGAGCTGGATGCGGGGCAGCCTGCTCGGGACACGCGGCCCCCATTCTTGATCTCAGCGAGAAGATGCAAGTTCGGAGTTCACGCGGGTTCAGAGAAGGCTCCGGCCTTGTTCAGGTGACACTGGCACCGGAAGCCCCGCACTGGCCGGCCAAGGCCCGCCCTGCCCAACAGGACCTCCCCCTGCACGGCTCACTGCCTGGTTTGCCCGATTTTGCACGGTGCACATCTGCAGCTCCGTCTTAGGGGACGGGAACTTTGCAGCTGAAGTGGAGAAAGGCAAACGCAAAGTCGACGCGCAGGGTCCGTCTAACTCGCCCAGAGCCTGCAGAGTCCCCAGTCCACGTGCTAGGCCCCAAGTGGCAGCGCGGGTCCCCGCACCCCCAGGCCAGCTCGGTTCCCCTCTCCCCAGCGGCTGACCCTCTGCCACCCCGCGGCTGGAGGCCGGCCCTGCCTCGGGAGGCGCCTCGCGCTGTCCCGTGCACAGGAGTCGCCTGGGTCTTGTGAAAGCGCAAGACTGTGACCCGGGGTGTGTGGCTGTGAGCCCGCGTTTCCGGCACACGCGGGCAAAGCCAGCGCTGCTGGTCATGGCCAGGGAGGTGTCAGGGAGAAGCTGGCACCAGTGGTCACACCCTCAAGCCGCCGGGAAAACACGTAACGATATTTAAAAAGGGAAACTGTGGAAGAAAGGTGGGCGGTCCCTTGCAGCATTCTGCGCCAGGAAACGCGCCCAGATCTCTCCTCTTGTGCGTAATTCTCAAAGCTCTTCTCCCACAGACGAGAGCACCAGGGGGTTAACGAGGCATAAAGAAGAGCAAAGCCACAGGGAGCCCACACCCGAGTTTGGGTGAACGCGACTCGGTAAGTAAGTAGCGAGACGTCGGGCAGAGGCCCCCGAATGGGGGGGGCCAAGGGCCCCAATACGCAGATATATGAAAGACACAAGGTATCCAGAGCGAAAGCGCCCACCGATTTAGTACTGCAGCGGAAACTGCTTCCACGGGAAGGAAGGGCCGCACGAGGGGAGCGGGTGAACAGGGCTCTGGACCCGCACTGGGCTGCGGGTGAGGCTGCCCAGAGCGGGGGAAGGGGCCTTGTTAGCCCCGAGGTCTCGTGTCCCACCTGTCATCCCGTAGGCGGGCCGAGAGAACGGAGGCGGCGCCTCACGTCCGCTGTAAACAACCTTCCGCCCCACTGCCCAGCGCCAGGAGTTTGCTTTGTATTAACCCGAACCCCCAACCTCGAATCTCTTCAAGACCCCCTTCCCTCAGGCCCATGAGTTGATGCTCACAGTTCCACTGTCCCTTGTGCACGTCCATCACCATGTTTGTAACCTCGGATCCTAATAAAAATGGGCAAGGACCCTTATTCGGGGCTCTTGTCTTTTCCCGGACATTAGCCATCTCTCACTTTTGATCCTGCGTCTGCTCTCTTGCTGGCCAAGAGAGAACTTTAGACTTAGAGTCTACGACATTTCCCTACAAAATATCTCATGGCTTTGCCCTGGTTTTTGGTGCACGCGTCCTAACTAGGGCATGTGGGTGTAGACTTTCTTGACTCTTAATATATACGCAGCACAGTGAATGGATCTTGTTTATGTTTGCGTCTTAGATCTGTCGCCTGTCCAGTATTGATGTGCCCATCCATCAGCTGTCTGTCTGTACACTTCCTGTCCGTCCACCTATCATCTGCTTCCTGCCTACAGCAGCCACAGGAGGCTGGAGATGAGAAACCCCTTCGGCTGAACGCATCCTAGATGCCATGTTAGAGGGTTACATATAGTGCCTCAAATTCGGCGTTCACGGGACAGTGACAGCTCAGGAGAAACAACGTGGCAGCAAGAAGGGATCTAAGAAATCACCCAGTTTCATCCCAACCCCACCGTGGGGCGGGGCAGCGGAGCCTGGGCGGGCCTGGCCCTGGATGCGGGGCCTCCGGGCAGCGGCCGTGGGGGAGGTCCCCGCACACACGCGCCTCAGTAGTCAGGGGCCACGTCTCCTAAAGGCCCACAGCTGATCTAGAGGAGTCCTCTTTCTGCTGAGCGCTCAGCCCCGCGAAGGACTGTCCGCCAGCGGGTGGCTGAGCGCCGCTCCGTCCGTGTCTGGGACTCTGGTTCCAGGGGTCCCGCCACCAGAGTGCTCCTGGAGCGGAGCCCCAAAGACAGAAACCCAGCGACACCGAGCTCTGAGAGCGAAGGCCGGCCGCGCGGTGCTGTGGGTGGGCATGGGGGCGGGAACAGGGCGTGAGGCGGGCCCCTGTTAAGCGCTGATGCTTTTCTCGGGCAGGAATTGACATTTTCCACTCAGTCCTGCCGCGAAGGCTGCGGGGCCAGGAGGAGGCCGCGCGCTTACTGGTGTCTCGTGCATGAATGGTTACTTCGCTCCTCGTGGACACTGCAGGGGCAGCCGTCACCCCCACTTGGGACCTGGAGTGTGGGAAACAGCCGTCAGCCCAGGCGGACTTACCGAGCGCTCGCAGTGGGCACCGTGCCAGGGCTGCTTGGGCACCCCCGTCTGAGGCCTACCGCAAGCCAGGCGGGCACCAAGGCCTCCTGAGATCCCGGGCTGGTGGAGAACTCACCCCCAGAGCGGGGTCTGCACCGGAGCCACCCCCACTCTGGCTGCCTGCAGGGAATGGCTTCCTGTCTCCTGGGGGTCACTCACCCCCCCACGGGTCGTGCCCCCTGAGCTGAGAAAGAGGAGCCGGTCAAACGCTCTGCCCTGAGTTTAGACCTAATGCGAAGGGTCTGCGCCAGCTGGGGAGCCCCTTCCCCAGAAGCTGTCCCACCCCCGCCCCGTGGGTGCCCATGGCGTGATCCCGTGGCTACCCAGGCCCTGCAGACCCGCCTCAGACCGCCGGGGGCCCCAGCAGCTGGGGTGGGGCTCTCGTGCTCCGGGAACAGAACGGCCGCACCCACAGCACCTCGGAGCACAACCCACCGCCCTCCCACCTCTCTTCCCAGCGAGCCTCGAGGTGAGCTCTCCCCATCCCTGTCACCGACTCTGGGTGGTCTCCCGGGTCGGGGACAACCCCCCACTTGCAGAAACAGTCCTGCTTGTTTGTCGAAGTGACTTGTGCCAGAGGCAAGCTTCTTCAGAGAGCTCTCCCCAGAACCGGATGCCTCAGGGGACCCCCACCCCCTGCCCAGCACATCTCTCAATAGGGGGGCAGCCACCTGAGGCCAGGCATGAGGTCAAGACATGTCACCGGGCCCATCTGCCCCGCACACACATGGAAACCAACGGTGCCCACGGTAAGCTGTGGGGGGAGTCAGCTGAGTCACGCCGGAAACACAATCCTCGGTTTGCCCCCAGGCCAGCCCGATGTCCCTCGGGGAGAGCCCGGGACCCCGGGGGGGCGGGGGGGGGACACAGTCCAGTGCGTCTGGCAGACCCCAGGGCAAGCTCTGAGCTTCACTGCAGACCAGCCCAGTGTCACCTCCTGGCGCGGGGCGCTTGGCCACAGCTCCGGGACACTCAGGAGCGCACGGCAATCAAAGCGGGTCACAAACGTCACATCACCCAGCGTCTCTGGTGGGCTCTCCTGCGTTGCCGAGTTCAGGGTGCAGGGCCCTGCTCCTCCCCGCCTTCGTGGGTCAGCGTCCTTTCCGGTCCCTTCCAGAACGTCCGCGAGCGCCTCTGTGCTCTGCAGGCTGCGTGCTGCTCCCCGCAGGTGAACTCTGGGGACGGATGGGCCGTGAGCACCTGCCAGCCGCCCTGTGTGAAGGGGGGGCTTTCTTTACTTCTCATGCTTCCTGGGGGGGGGGAGTAGCCCACACAGGAGGCAGACGCATCGAAGGAAACGTAGGGCTGCTCACAGAGCGAGTGCTATTTGGATGAACTGACTTTTTTGGGGAATCTAGAGTCTTCGGTTATGGGCCTCAAGTCTGAATCCTTTTTCTTTCTTTTGGCAAAAAGCAGGAGCACCGCCGAGTGTATAGGCGAGTGTGTGGACCCAGACTGCAGACAGGCTTTCCTCCTTCCCTCACACGAGGGCGCGGGCGGGACGCCCTGATGCCCGGGCTCCCCCCTGGGCTCTGGCGGGGCTGGAGGGGGGCGAGGAACCCAGAGCTCCTTTTGTGGCTGGGGGCCTGCAGCCCGGTGGGCTTTTCTGCACTGGCGCCCAGAAGGGCAGCCGTGGCCGGGGGACACGGCTGGAGGATGTGGCCACAGGACATGGCTGTGGCCGGGGGATGTGGCTGGAGGATGTGGCTGAAGGACATGGGTGTGGCCGGGGGCCGTGGCCGTGGCTGGAGGATGTGGCTGAAGGGCATGGGTGTGGCCGGGGGCCGTGGCCGTGGCTGGGGGACTGGCTGGAGGATGTGGCTGAAGGACATGGGTGTGGCCGGGGGCCGTGGCCGTGGCTGGGGGATGTGGCTGGGGGACGTGGCCATCTCCTCAGCCGTCTGAGCTCGGCTCTCTGGCACTTCCTGCAAGTCTGTGCACACATATTGGCTGCTCAGCCCGGGCCTCTGCTGCGTGTGGGCAGGAATGCTGAGTGTGGCGAGGCCTGGACTGATGGGGCTCCCCCGAGGCTGCTGCTCAAACGGCCGGTGCTCCTGCACAGAAAAGGTGGTCCAGGCACGCTTGCGATCTTGCTCTGCTGAAGGACATGCAGGCTCAGGGCGGAGCGGAATTGCCAGGACAGACACCAGGAAGCTCTCCTCTGACCGTCACACAACAGCCAGGGTTTTTCCAAACAGACGCTGGAAGGCGCATCAGGAAGGGCGGTCCCAGTGGGGTCCAGGTCGGTGGTCCAACCCCGTTCTGCGGAAGCAGTGGCATTTGTTCCCGATTCCTGAACGGGACTCAGCCTCTGCACTCGCCAGGATTCGTGAGGGAACCAGAAAGTACGAGTCCTCTGATTTATTTTTACGGGTGATTCTATAGACTCTTTATTTTTATATATGATTAAGGATCCTTTACAGTTGGTGGTGAGACCATTAAACGTTTAAGCTTTAGTAAACTCACTTTCGTAAACGCCTAGCGCTTACTGTGGATGAGCTCCGTGCGCCCGTGTGAACGGCTGCGGGGTGCAGCGCATGCCAGAGCTCCTACTGTATACAGCACGCGTCAGGGCTCCTACTGTATACAGCACACGACGCTGGTGGGAAACCTTTAATGGGCCACGGTGTCTATCGCTATTTTAAGTGGCTTTTCCCCTTGTTTTTTTTTATGTGTTATTCTAACATATATCAGATTTACAGAAAAGTAAGAAAGCCATGCTAGGTTTGCACACTTTCATCCAGATTCCCCAGATGTAACGGTTTTTGCACTCTGCTCTCCTCTGAATTCCATCTGTGATTATATTTTAATTTCATTATTCTGAACCACTGAGAGGCAGTTGTGGACATGCCGTCCCTACAAAGGCTTTCTCCCACATTATCGTGCACAGGGACTGACGTCAGCAAACTGACATCTACTTGGGCCTAATAGCTAATCAAAAGAATTTGTTCATATTTGTCCAGTTTTTCCCAGTACCATTTTTATAACACAACCAAAGCCTAGATCATGTATTGCATTCCATTGTCATGTGTCCGTCCTCCATAATTAAGAATAATTTTTCAGTCTTTCTTTGTCTTTCGTAACAATGGAGGTTTGAAAGGGTCAATTCCTCCGGGCGCGCCTCCTCTGACTCGGTCTAAGGCCGCCTCCCCTCAGACTCCGTTTTGCAGCTGGCGAGAACCGCACAGGGGTGGCGTGGCCCTCTTGGGGCGTCCCATCAGGAGGCACACGGCGGCCCTGTCCCCCCGCAGGGGACGGGAATGCTCCTCACGTACTAAGCTGCCGTCTGCTGGTCCGCCCGCCGTCAAAGCTGCCGTGTCCCTGCCCCCACCCCTGCACCTCACTGTTATTGAGGATCCTTGTCTCCACCAGATGTCAGCAGCATTTATTTGATCTTAATACGAAGACCAAATGTGAGGGGAGTTCCGTGGCTGATGCTCCTCCTGCCGCAGAGAAGGGGGTGGGGCTGGCGAGTCTCACCGGGAGCCGGCGGGGCAGCGCTCGCCCGCCTTCGTCTGTCTAGACCTTTGGAAGTCTCCGGCGTGAGGGTTCTCTTCCCACTAAGGCAAAAGCTCCCTCTTATTTTTGTTTTTTTAAAGAAGCCAAGCTGAGCTCCTTGCTGTTGGCCACTCTCCGTGTGCCACCCCCAGGCAGGAGCCCCCTGTGACCCCGCGTGGCCCACGGCCCCTTCGCTCAGCGCAGGTGAGCTCGGCATGCCCGCCGCACGGCCGCCTTCCCCCCACCCCCCCCCCCCCCCCCCCCCCCCCCCCCCCCCCCCCCCCCCCCCCCCCCCCCCCCCCCCCCCCCCCCCCCCCCGCCTTCTTTCGGCATCGCAGCCCAACCCCACACCGCAGCCTGGTTCGCTCAACCTTTGCCATTTCCTGGGTCCCTGACCCCTCCCGCCGGGTCCTGTGTGCACCTGCTGTACCCACTGCCAGGGCACCTCCTGTGGCGTCGTGCAGAGATGCTCTAAGGTCGCATCTGGTGATGTGAGGACAGAAACGTGTTCACGTCACCCTTATCTGGCAGGATACTTTTGCTTCTTTTTGTTTAAAATTTTCAATGTTTATTTCTCTTTGAGAGGTAGAGAGAGACAGAGCACGAGCAGGTGAGGGGCAGAGAGAGGGGGAGACACAGAATCGGAAGCAGGCTCCAGGCTCTGAGCTGTCAGCACAGAGCCCGACATGGGGCTTGAACCCATAAACCATGAGGTCATGACCTGAGCCGAAGTCAGACACTCAACCAACTGAGCCCCCCAGGTGCCACTAAACGTGATAATGTTTTTAATGAAAATAATCAGCTTTGGGGGGCTCAGCACTTATGCAGAATGATTTCATCTCTAACAGTGAAACAGAGAGCTTTTACATCTGCGGGTGTGGCCCACAGAGAGGGACAGCCACGTCGGGACAGACACGGGCACTGAAGGCAAAGGGGCTGGGCTCTTCGAGGCCACGGATGCACCGCGAGCACACACGGGCCCCCACAGCTGCGCTGCTCACCACTGGGGCCACGTGGGTCAACTAAAATTAAACACCCTAAAAAATGTAGTTCCTCAGTTACATCAGCAAGATCATACATGGCCAGTGGTTGTCATAATAGATGGCAAAGACCTAGAACATCCCCATTATCATGGAAAGTTCTAGGCCAGTGCTGCCAGAGGCACTTGGTGCTGGTCCCCTGCTGAGAGCTGTCTGTTGGGTGGAGCTCAGCAAGGGTCAGAAGGCTCTGCATCTGCAGCCGGCTTGGGGACATGAATCCGACTTGCCAAAACCGACAACCGCAGAGCGGCGGGGCAGGCCCGGGACGTCCAGTGTCCACCGGCTCAGGGGGAGAAAGGGACACAGCATGTGACCTCCTGGCTCCTTAGTCCTGCATCCTTTCTGGTATAACCTGCATTTTATTCTTATCCCAGGGTGTTTGAAATGTGTGTGTGTGCCTCACACCGGTAAGGATGGCAATTATCCAAAAAAAAAAAAAAAAAAAGAGTTTTGGCAAAGATGTGGAAACACTGAAACGCTCGTGCCCTGGTGGTGAGAACGTCAGATGGGCGGCCGCACGGGAAACAGTGTGGAGGGGCCTCGACACGTTCAAGTACGTTTCCCACACGACAGGACTCCACCTCTGGTATTTCCCCAAAAGAACTGAAACCAAGAGCTGGAAGGAGCATGTGCACTCCCGCAGCTGCGGTGCTGCGCACGCACGTCCCCCCGAGGAACGCACCGAGAATGCCACCTACGCCCTCATGTCACTCGTGCAGTGGAGCGCTTCTCAGCTGTAACTAAGGCCCGCCCTGTGTGACAACACGGACACACTTGGAGGACGCTGTCCTCAGTGAGGTCAGTCTCAGAACGACGACGCCGTGGAACCTCACGTATGCGTGGGTCCAAAGTGGTCAGGGTCACAGGAGCAGGGGCCGGGCGTCACCGACCAGCAGGTGTCGGTGACACGGGAGGGCCGGTCCCAGACCCCTGCTGGGCGCACGGCACCTGCGGGCGGCTGGTCACTCACACAACTGCTTCCAGGGTGGACCGCGTGCTGTGCTCGCCACAGGAAAACGAAACGGAAATGTGTTGACAGGCACTGGGTTTGCGAAGCCTCTGGTGGGCGGACAGGCAGGCGCACTGGGCCCAGGAAGGAGTAGGCGGCCACACGCCTGTGCGTCCGTGACGTGGGGCCCTGTGTCCGGTGAGCCACGGTGCACGATGCGGAGTGAGTCCTGCCCAAGGGACGCGCCAGCCAGGTGGCCTCCCGGCTCACACGCGGGGCCTCGCGCCCCCCAGGCTGCGGTGTCGGCCCGCAGGGCGCGGTCCTCGTGGCGCCCTCTGGCCACCCCCCACCTCCGGGCCCGCAGGGCGCGGTCCTCGTGGCGCCCTCTGGCCACCCCCCACCCCCGGGCCCGCAGGGCGCGGCCCTCGTGGCGCCCTCTGGCCACCCCCCACCCCCGGGCTCTGTCAGCCTTCCTGCTGCAGCAACGACGCTCAGAGCTGAGCTTCTCTTCGAAGCCGCAGGGTCATGGTCAGTTGATTATCTCTCATTAAAATATCTGATTTTAAAAAACAAAGAAGCCTGGGGATTCTCAGTGTCAAAAGGATGGAAAAGTCACCCCGCCGTGACCGCGGGCACACCCCTCACCCGGTTCACAGCCCCTGTGGCGGGCGGACTGCAGGACTTCCCGACAGCGGTCCTTCAGGGACCGGGCAGCCATGGCCCCTGGGGGCACACCCGCCGTCTCCTGGGGGAGGAGTCGCCAGAGGGGCGACGGGATGTGCCCGTGTGTGTGTGTGTGTGTGTGTGTGTGTGCAGGTGTGTGTGTGCAGGCGCAGGCGTGGGTGTGGTGAGTACACACGTGCGTGTGCGTGATGAACACAGGTGGACGTGGCTGTGCCTACGCGTGTGTGCTGTGTGTATACATGTGCGCTCACGTGTGCGGACATATGCTGCTGTGCTCACCGTGTGTAGTTTTTGCAGCAACGTCAGGACCAGCCCTGGCTTGACGGACCCACGGGAGACGTACGACTGAAGACAGGTCTGTCTCCAGGACGTGGCTGGGGGCCTCTGACTGGGAGCTGGGGGGCTCCCTGCCTTCCCGGCAGGCCTCCTGGAACCCCTGCAAAGAAGGTCACTTTCCGTGCTCGAAGGAGGCCTGTGGGTGTGTGAGAAGGAGCAGTTGACTCAAAAAAATGGATTGGGTGGGGAACTGAATTCTTTGAAACAAGAACGGGTTTAAAATCCTTAAAATCTCCTGTCTTCTGGCAAATCCACTGTGAGCTGATGTCTCCTTCCCAAGGACGGTGGCCAGGCGTCCCAGCCTGTCCCCGTCCCCACCAGAGCTGGTGAGGCTCCGTCAACCTTTCTAACTGACACACAGGCCTCTGCCTAATGAGCTCACGTGCGCTCGCACCGGCAGAACCCAGACCCATCCTGTAGGCACCAGTCCTGGGGGCGTGTTGGCCGGGGTCCCCCACAGACAGACAGGGGCAGGGAAGGGAATGCAGACACTGCTGGGCTCTGGGAGGGGTGTGTGTCCCTGAGGCTTGTGCAGAAATGGCAACGATATGGCGGGAAGCAGAGGGGGCTTCGGCGTGCCTGCTGCCCGGGGGAGACGGTGGTGTGGAGCCCGGCTCTGGCTGGCATCCTGCCGGATGTGCCCATTTAGGTCCATGTGTGGCTGAGACCCGCCCTCCCCAGAGCCTTCCCAGGCGGCTCTAACACTGAGCACAAAACCCGAGGCACAGAGGTGCTCGGTGACATGTGCAGAGGGACGGAGGCCTGTGACAGTCAGTGTGACCCTCCTACAGGAAGAAGGACCAGCTGCCGGGCCCCGTTCCCTCGGTTCTAACCCCAAATTGTGACCCAGCCATCAGGAACCACCCGGTGCAGGAGCCGGTCCCCCGTCTCTGCCCCCAGGGCACCAGCCCAGCATCCAGGGGTCCCCGAGAAGTGGGGGTCAGGACAGTGATTTCACAGCGCGTCCTCACCAGGGTGACGTGAGCCTCCAGGCCCGGGGCTCCCGCAGTGTAAGATGAAGGATGTCACGAGACAACTCACACAGCCTTTTGTTTCAGATTCAAAAACCAGTCTTCACCACATTTGGGTGAGTTCACAATTAAACACCTTGCAGGTGCATGCTGGCTGCCTGGGTCACCCCAGTGGTCCCGGGTCCTGGGGACACAGCGTCCCCAGAAACAGGGACTTACAGGCAAGACCAGAGCTCCGGCCAGCGCATCGGCTCCAGCTGCCCAGGCCGTCGGGGGCCCCTTCCACGTGCTGCCGTGCGGGGCTGCGCGGGCCCGAGGCCACTCGGGCGGCTTCTGCTCCCTGCTCTGGGACTTCTCGGGAGCAGGTCACAATTCTCAGTGGTCGAGGGCCCCGTGGAGGGACCTGAACTACGCCGAGGACAGTGGTGACAGGGACCCGGTGGGACAACATGAGGACACAGGGCGACTCCTTGCACAGCCCTTTCCACCGACCGGTTCCGTCTCCCCGCAAAGTCACTCCCAACGCCCCCGCCTCTGGACTCTCGGGTCCCTGCGGTCAGGGCATGGCCCCTAGTCTCCACACGTCACTCCCCACGTCAGAGCCGCCTCACCACCCGCACCCTCCTTTCCTGCAGCGCACAAGCGCCCCGAGTGTCACCGCACAGGCAGGGACGGGCGGCGGGACCCAGGTGGGGGGACAGCCTCCTGAGCCCGGGGTCTCACACGCCCTGCACACTCTCAATGGTGCCGGGGCTCCGGGGCCCTTGTCCCCTGCCCTCGCCGGGCACCACGCCCTGTGTGGGAAGCCGACTTCACAGGCACACACCTCGCGGAGCCACAGAGCCGTGAGGCCACCGGGCGTCAGGAGGGGATGGGCGCCTCGCCCTGGCTCCAGGTGACGAGCGTGTGCTCTAATGGGCCCCACGGCGCAGACGGGACACCGAGGAGGGACTCCCGCCCCAGGTCTGAGCGTAGGGCGCCTCCCATCGCTGTGACGGAAGCCGCTGGAAGGGCCTTGGCCTCTTTTCATTTCCTCTGTTTTTTTGTCGTGTTTCATCTTTTATTCGTTTTTAGCCCCAATCCACTCAGACTATGCTATTCTTCTCTGCCATTATTAAAGGGAGTGTCAGCCCTAATTCGACATTTCTAGGAAGCACCTTAAAACGATGTCACATGTGCTTGACGGTGGCGAATCCAGACCCTCAGGACCCCTGACCGCACACACGACCTTCACAAGAAAGCCCGGCCGTCCCTTCTCGCCAGACAGAAGTCTGCACTGGCGCCCAGACAAAAGACCACGTGCGGCACAGCGCCAGTCACCTGTCGCCGCAGTCACGCCCTGGGCACAGCCCAGCACCCATGGGCACGGGTCCACTGCCCGTGGGCGTCGCTGCCCAGCAGGGAAGGCGTCAGGCGGAGTCCAGGTGCTGAGCGGCTGGAGTGAGCCTTCCTCGGAGAGCCAGGCATTGTGATGACAGGGTCTGCTGACAAATGTTCCTTAAAAAAAGACGAATCAATGGAAAACAATCCCCGCGGGCATATTCACGATGCTGAGAATCTACAGTTGTCTGTAAAAACGTGACACTTCATCAGAAGTGAGCTCAACCTGCTGGCTGAGAAAGAACTTCAAAGGTCAGACTGTGTCAGGTGGAGCTGGACGCCAGAATGGGCGGGGGCACCCCCAGAGGAGGTGGGCGTTCAGGGACCTGCGCCCTGGGCCCCCGGCCAGCATCGCGCTGGCACCGGAGGTGCCGGGCCTCCCCTGGCGTCCGTAGCACAGCCTCCCACGGCCCACCCTCCGGGGGCCTCCCCCCTGCACCTGCCCTGCCCAGAGGGGGTCTCCCCACACCCACCCTCCTGGGGTTCCTCCGTACCCACCCTCCTGAGGGTCTCCCAGCGCCAGCCCTGCCCTGCCTGGGCCTCTAGGGCCATCGCTGCCCGGGTGATGGGCAGCGACACAGCCACACTTGCGCTGCTATGGGCCGCAGGCAAGTTTAGGGAGGGAGAGCAGACTCTGAAGTAAACACCATAGGGATGATCCCGTCCAGCTCCCAGGGCAGCGTCCCCCCCACAGTGCAACGCAGGATGGCCATTTATCAATGTTTTGATTTTCCACCAGTTTTCACAGTTCTAGGGAGTTAGGACCTACAGGCTGGCGACTCCTACAAGCTGGAGGTGTTTTGTGGTGGGAGGAGCCGGTGCCAGCTGCCGGAAGATGGAAACGGATGGATGTCCACATCCTCCCAGCACCTGCGGAGGCCCACACCCCTCCCC
>PJEM01013879.1:0-26456 GCA_004023845.1 Helogale parvula
GACCTCACATGGTCACGTCCTTCCCTGCTTTACCTTCTCGGCTCCCACAGGCACCAGCAGGAAGTCCAACTGTTGTCTTTAGGCTTCTGCCACTTGTCCCCCACCCTCCCCGCCCCCCTCTCGGCCCCAGCCAGCCCTGCAGTGGGACTGGCAGGCTATTCTGGGCTTCTCTGCCTTGCTCAGTCTGCAACACGTCCTCACTTCCTTGTCTGGCTGGACTATTTATTCATCTGGGCCCATTGTACTTGTTTGTTTGCAGGAAGCCTCGATCCCAGCCTGATTCTCTATGTGTTGTCCCAGGCCTGTGGCCCCCACCGAGAACTGTCTGCTAAGCTCTGCCCTCTGGCTGAACGGTGGGCCGGGACAGGGGAGAGAATGCCATCTCTGGAGCTGCCCATGTGGGTGGTAGGTGGTCTGCTAAGCTGAGGTCAGTCCTCAAGGTTCAGGGCAGCCCGCGAGAGGTTAGGCTCATACCATTATCACATGTGTGCTACTCAGTGGCCTCATAGGGACCTAATTTTACCTGCTAGGGATCAGGGGTGAAACTGCATACCCAGAGTCACACAACACACAGGGTGTGTGGAGCTAGGAAGGTTTGGTCACAGGAGTCCAAGGGGAGGGAGCATAAGGCAAGCTGAGTGTAAAGTACAAGCTAGAACACCCACCTCCATAACAGGTGAGAACGTGTGATATTCCTCAGACACTCCTGGCTGCCCAAGAACAAAGGAAAGGAAAGAAAACTAATGGTTGGCTGATAGAGATCACAGTCATGCAGTAAATGAGTCTTCTTCAGTTTACAGAGAGCTTAGTAATCTGCAAGGAAAAGGCGATTTTATCCATAGTCGAATTTCCAGAAACCTAGGGTCCATTTCCTGAGCCCCAAATTCACCCTCATCAAGATATAAGGGCATTTCAGGGCTTGCCATGGTAATGTGGGGAAAAAACCCAAAGCATAAGCAAATTCCTTTACTTCCTACAGCCCTATAATAAGTCCTTGAAATCAGCAGAATGACTTCCCTCTAGGAGCTCAGCTGCCTTGATGGTAACACTTTGCTGGGGGCAAAAGGAAATCTTGGCTTAAACTTATCCTGACCCCCAGGATCTTGTAAATCTCCTTAAACGTATAAAAATTCATTTGCAAACCACCTTTATCTTGAACCCCAAGTATATATTGGCAATTTTACTCCAAACATTTGGCCCTCAATTACATATCTTGACTGAGATTTTACTAAACGGTAATAAATGAATTTTCCTAACATCAGCTAGCCCTTCAAGGTCCTGGAAAATTTGCTTCCAACATTCCTTAGAGACTTATGCTGTCCCTAATCCCCCCCAACCTGAAGGTATATAATTCCATCACTCTTCACAACCCCAGTGCCGCTCTTTCTGTCCACGGATCCTGCCCTGTCTTTTAATAAAATCATATTTGTTTGTTTATTTGTTTGTTTGTTTGCACCAAAGACATCTTTAAGACTTCTTTCTTGGCCTTTGGCTCCAAACTCCCACCATGACTCCAACATATCATTTGGCGCACATTGTGGGGCTTCAAGTCTTTTCATCTGGACTTTGAGTTGGTGCAAACTTGGTGAGGACTTTCTCTTTTCTTCCTTTACCCTCCTTTCAGGGGCTTTTCAAGAGGTATCGTCTTATTGGAACAATTTCATGTTGATTGCTCAGGTTGCAATCTTCTAGCTTGTGGCTACTCTACCAGGAGGAGAAAGCCTGCCTTCTGATAATAAGATCCAGAAACTTGATGTCCTCTCTTTAGTCCTGTCTTCATAAAAGTTGTCTGTCTTCGCACAGGACAGCCATCTAAGTCCCCAGACAGCTCACCAGTGTGTTCAGTCAGCTGAACAAAGTTTTCCCAACGTAGACCCTGATTAGGACAATAATGATCCTGGTGACAGAGTTAAGATTCAGGATTTAAGAGAGCTAATAATCAGTCAGGGAATCAGCTCCAAGATATCAGAATGTCAGGAAGGGTTTTGAGATAGAGAAGGAGGAAACCCTAGCTCCTTTCTTACCGAGGCTCAGAGATCAAATTCAGGCCTAGATCCAGAAGACTGAATGTGTCAGGGTCTCCTGAAGGTTAATTTTGTCACTAGCAGTTGGCCTGATATTGCCAGAAAGTTATAGAAAATGGATGAATGGAATGAGAAGAAGATAGAAACACTGCTCAGGGAGGCACAAAAGATATTTATTTGTAAAGAAGAATGAGGAGAGACAAAAACAGAAAGCAAAGATTATGGTAACTACTGTGGAGAAGATGTTTGAAAGGAAAAGGAGAAATAGAGGATCCCTGGGATGGGAATGATGAAGAATCAAAGGCAAGAGGAATGTAGCTTAAATATATCACCTTACAGCTTGCAGCCCATGGATAGACACCTGAAACACACAGAACATGACCGTCCTCCAACTCATGGCTGCCTTAATGCTTTTTTTTAACGTATATATAATATATATTTTTATTTTTAATAATAGTTTATTGTCAAATTGGTTTCCATATAACACCCAGTGCTTCTCCCGACAAGTGCCCCCCACCATGACCTTCACTCCCTCCCTACCTCCCCCTCCCCCTTCAGTCCATGGTTCGTTTTCAGTATTCAGTAGTCACCCTTGATCTGTGTCCCTCACTCTCCCCCACTCTCTTTCCCCTTTCCCCTCCCCATGGTCCCCTGCCAGGTCTCTCCTGTTAGACCTATGAATGCAAACATATGGTATCTATCCTTCTCTGCCTGACTTATTTCGCTTAGCATGACACACTCGAGGTCCATCCACTTTGCTACAAATGACCATATTTCATTCTTCCTCATTGCCATATAGTACTCCATTGTATATATATACCACATCTTCTTGATCCATTGCATCAGTTGATGGACATTTAGGCTCTTGCCATGATTTGGCTATTGTAGAAAGTGCCGCTATGAACATTGGGGTACATGTGCTCCTATGCATCAGCACGTCTGTATCCCTTGGGTAAATCCCTATCAGTGCTATTGCTGGGTCATAGGGGAGTTCTATCGATAGTTTTTTGAGGAGTCTCCACACTGTTTTTGTTTTATTACACAGATTTACTGAAGGTTAAATGAGCTTGTGTTATCTCTGTTGCAATTGGTTAGCCAAAAGAATACTTAAAATAATGGTTGATTCTGTCTCAAAAGTTTCAAGGGTAGATAATTGTTAAGATAGCTTTCAAAGTCTATGATACCTTAAAGTTTTGCTTCAATGATAAATGGGATTAAAGTCTTTGGCTATCTAATGAGATAAAATGTTAAAGCTATGATTACTAAACATAAGTTTGTTTTTAATTTCTTTTTGTAGAGAAACAAAGGCTTTGTGGGTCTATTGGTAACATGCTTTGTGCTTAATAGACTCAAAAATTAGCCATCTAAATAATTCTCATGTAACAGTTCACAATTGGTACTCCTTCATTTTCTCTGAAGATGAAGATTTCTAAGAGTTAAAATTCTTCTAAAAGTTAAAATTCTGCTAAATGTCGTTAAGAAATAAGGAAATAAGGAAGAGCAACTTTTATATAAAAGTAGATGTGTAAAAAGTATCTTTAAAAAATGGAAATGAGGGTGCCTGGGTGGCTCAGTGGGTTGAGAATCTGACTCTTGATTTTGGCTCATGTCATGATCTCATGATTCATGAATTTGAGCCCCACATTGGGCTCCGCACTAATAGCGTGGAGCCTGCTTAAAGTTCTCTTTCTCCTCACCCCTCCCCTCCGCCTCCTTCTTCCTTCATGTGCTCTCGTTCCCTGAAAAATAAGTAATAAACATTTAAAAATAAATAAGAATTTCCATTAGATACTCTTTCCTGCTTTGTCAAAAAGTAATTGGCCATACACTTGTGGGTCCAGTTCTGGGATCTCTATTCTATTCCATTGGTCTATGTGTCTGTTTTTGTGCCAATACCATACTGTCTTGATGATGAGAGCTTTGTAGTAAAGGCTAAAGTCTGGGACTGTGATGTCTCCCGTTTTGGTTTTCTTCTTCAGTATTAATTTGGCTATTTGGGTTTTTTTGTGGTTCTATACGAATTTTAAGATAATTTGTTCTAGCTTTGACAAGAATGCTGGTGCAATTTTGATTGGGATTGCATTGAATGTGGTAGATTGCGTTGGGTAATAATGACATTTTAACAATGTTTATTCTTCTGATCCATGAGCAAGAAATGTTTTTACATTTCTTTGTGTCTTCTTCAATTTCTTTCATAAGCTTTCTATAGTTTTCATCATACAGGTCTTCTACATTTCTGGTTAGGCTAATTCCTAGGTATTTTATGGTTTTTCGTGCAATCGTGAATGGGATCAGCTTCCTGATTTCTCTTTCTGTTGTTTCATTTTTGGTGTGTAAAATGCAACCAATTTCTGTATGGCTGTATCAGTTTACGTTCCCATCAACAGTGTAGGAGGGTGCCCATTTCTCCACATCTTCGCCAGTATTTATAGTCTCTTGATTTGTTCATTTTAGCCACTCTGACCAGCGTGAGGTGGTATCTCAGTGTGGTTTTGATTTGTATTTCCCTGATGTTGAGTGTCGCTGAACATCATTTCATGTGCCTGTTGGACATCTGGATGTCCTCTATGAAGAAGAGTCTGTTCAAATCTTCTGCCCATTTCTTCACTGGATTATTCATTTTTCATGTGTGGAGTTTGGTGAGTTCCTTGTAGATTTTGGATACTAGCCCTTTATCTGATATGCCATTTGCAACACTCTTTTCCCATTTTGTCGGTTGCCTATTAATTTTTTTTAATTGTTTCCTTTGCAGTGCAGAAGCTTTTTATCTTGATGAGGTCCCAACAGTTCAGTTTTGCTCTTGATTCCCTTGCCTTTGGGGATGTGTCGAGTAGGAAATTGCTGCAGTGGAGGTCAAGGAGGCTGTTTCCTGCTTTCTCCTCTAGGGTTTTTATGGTTTCCTGTCTCACATTCAGGTCCTGAATTCATTTTGAGTTTATTTTTGTGTATGGGTAAGAAAGTGGTCTAATTTCATTCTTCTGCATGTTGCTGTCCAGTTCTCCCAGCACCACCTGTTAAAGAGGCTGTCTTTTTTTCCATTGGATATTCTTTCCTGCTTTGTCAAAAATTAATTGGCTGTACATTTGTGGGTCCAGTTCTGGGTTCTCTATTCTATTCCATTGTTCTATGTGTCTGTTTTTGTGCCAGTACCATACTGTCTTGATGATGAGAGCTTTGTAGTAGAGGCTAAAGTCTGGGATTGTGATGCTTCCCGTTTGGTTTTCTTCTTCAATATTACTTTGGCTATTCAGGGTCTTTTGTGGTTCCATACGAATTTTAGGATAGTTTGTTCTAGCTTTGACAGGAATGCTGGTGCAATTTTGATTGGGAATGCATTGAATGTGTAGATTGCTTTGGGTAGTAATCACATTTTCACAATGTTTATTCTGATCCATGAGCATGGAATGTTTTCCCATTTCTTTGTGTCTTTTTCAATTTCCTTCATAAGTTTTCTATAGTTTTCATCATACAGTTTTTATATCCTTGGTTAGGTTTATTCCTAGGTATTTTATGGTTTTTCTTGCAATTGTGAATCGGATCAGTTTCTTGATTTCTCTTTCTGCTGCTTCATTATTGGTGTATAGGAATGCAACCGATTTCTGTACATTTGTTTTGTACTCTGCCGCTTTACTGAATTCATGGATCAGTTCTCGAAGGCTTTTGGGGGAGTTGATCAGGTTTTCCATGTAGAGTATCATATCATCTGTGCAAAGTGGATGTTTGACTTCTTCTTTGCCAATTCTGATGCCTTTTATTTCCTTCTTGTCTGATTGCTGATGCTAGGACTTCCAGCACTATGTTAAACAACAGTGGTGAGAAGGACATCCCTGTCGTGTTCCTGATCTCAGGAGGTAAGCTCTCAGTTTTTCCCCATTGAGGATGATATTAACTGTGGGCTTTTCATAAATTGCTTTTATAATGTTTAAGTAAGTTCCCTCTATTCTGACTTTCTCAAGGGTTTTTATTAAGTAAGTGTGCTGTATTTTGTCAAAAGCTTTTTCTGCATCTTTCGACAGGATCATATGGTTTTTATCTTTTCTTTTGTTAATGTGATGGATCACATTGTTGGATTTGTGACTATTGAACCAGTTTTGTAACCCAGGAATGAATCTCACTTGATCATGATGGATAATTCTTTTATATGCTGTTGAGTTCGATTTGCTAGTATCTTGTTTAGTAGTTTTGGATCTGTATTCATTATGGATATTG
The DNA here is from genome assembly GCA_004023845.1 of Helogale parvula. NCBI lineage: Eukaryota > Metazoa > Chordata > Mammalia > Carnivora > Herpestidae > Helogale > Helogale parvula. The sequence continues at coordinate 6,234 of PJEM01013879.1, forward strand.
TTTTGCAGTTCTCTCTTTTTATTCTGAGTCTCTCTCTGGTTTGGTTATCAAGGTGTTGCTGTCTTTGTAGAATAAGTTTGGAAGTTTTCCTTCTATTTCTGCTTTTTGGAATAGTTTGAAAAGAATGGGTATTAGCTCTGCTTTAAATGTCTGGCAGAATTCCCCTGGGAAGCCATCTGGCCAGGGGCTCTTATTCACTGGGAGATTTTTGATAACAGATTCGATTTCTTCACTGGTTATTGGTCTATGCATGCTTTCTATCTCTTCTCCTTTGAATTTTGGTAGTGCATGTGCATTTAGGAATTTGTCCATTTCTTCTATGTTGTCAAGTTTGTTGGCATATAGTTTTTCATAGTAATGTCTAATGATTGCTTGTATTTCTAAGGGGTTGGTTGTAATAGATCCATTTTCTTTCATGATTTTGTCTATTTGGTTGCTCTCTTTTTCTTTTCCAAGGAACCTGGCTAGAGGTTTATCAATTTTGTTTATTTTTTCAAAAAAACAATCTTGGTTTCATTGATCTGCTCAACTATTTTTTGGATTGTATATTGTTGATTTCTGCCCTGATCTTTATTATTTCTTTTCTTCTGCTGGTTTGGGGTGCTCTTGCTGCTCTCCTTCTAGTTCCATTAGGTGTTCTGTTAGATTTTGAATTTGTGCTTTTTCTAGTTTGTTGAAATAGGCCTGGATTTTAATATACTTTCCTCTTAGGACTGCCTTTGCTGCATGCCAGAGATTTTGGATTGTTGTATTTTAGTTTTCATTTGTTTCCAAATACTTTTTTGTTCTTCTTTAATCGCCTGGGTGGCCTGATTGTTCTTTAGTGGGGTGGTCTTTAACCTCCATGTTTTGGGAGGTTTTCCAGAATTTTTACAGTGATCGATTTCAAGTTTGATAGCATTTTGATCTGAAAGTGTGCATGGTATGATCTCAATTTGTTTATATTTATGGAGGCTGCTTTATGCCCCAGTATGTTATCCATCTTGGCGAATGTGCCATGTGCACTTGAGAAGAAAGTGTATTCCCTAGCCTCAGGATGTAGAATTCTAAATGTATCTGTCAAATCCATCTGTTCCAATGTGCTGTTCAGGTACATTGTTTATTTAGTGATTTATTGTTTGGTTGATCTATTCTTACTGTATGTGGAGTATTAAAATCCCTGCAATTAGCACATTCTTATCAATAAGATTGTTTCTGTTTGTGATTAACTGTTTCATGTATTTGGGTGCTCCTGAATTCAGCATGTAGATGTTTATAATTGTTAGGTTTTACTGATGGAGAGACCCTATAATTATTATATAATGTCCGTCATCTTTTGTTACTGCCTTTACTTTAAAGTCCAGTTTGTCTGATATAAGTATGGCTATTCCTACTTTCTTTTGTCTTCCAGTCACATGATAGATATTTCTCCATCCCCATACTTTCAATCTGAAGGTGCCTTCAGGTCTAAAATAAGTGTCTTCTAGACAGCAAATAGATGGGTTTTGTTTTTTAATCCATTCTGCTACCCTATGTCATTTGATTGGAGCATTTAGTTCGCTTACATTGAATGTTATTATTGAAAAATATGGGTTTAGATTCATTGTGTTCTGTGTAGGATTCATGCTTGTAGTGATGTTTCTGGTACCTTGTATTCCTTGCAACATTTCCCTCATAGAGTCCCTCTTAGGATTTTTTGTAGGGCTGGTTTGGTGGTGATGGATTCTCTCAATTTTTGTTTATTTGGGAAAACCTTTATCTCTCCTTCTATTTTGAATTACAAGATCCCTGGATAAAAGATTGTTGGCTGCATATTTTTTCTGTTCATCACATTGAAAATTTCCTGCCATTCCTTTCTGACCTCCTATGTTTCAGTAGGTATGTCTGTAACCACTCTGATAGGTTTCCCTCTGTATGTTTGGGCCCTTTTATCCTTAGCTCCTTTCAGGATTCTCTCTTTATCCTTATATTTTGCTAGTTTCACTATGATATGTCGTGCTGAAGGTGGATTCAAGTTACGTCTCAGGGGAGTTCTCTGTGCCTCTTGTATTCAATGTATATTTCCTTCCTCATGGGGAAGTTCTCGCCTATAATTTGTCAAGCACCCCTTCAGGACCTTTTTCTCTCTTTTCTTCTTCAGAAATTCCTATAATATGGATATTGTTCTGTTTGATTTTATCACTAAGTTCTCAAATTCTCCTTTCATGCTCCTAGATTAATTTCTCTCTTTTTCTATACTTCCTCTTTTGCTATAACTGTGTCTTCTAATTCACCTATTCTCTCTGCCTTTTGAATCTGTGCAGTGACAGCCTCCATTTTATTGTGCACCTCATTTATAGCACTTTTTAACTCATCACAGCTATTTTTAAGGTCCCTATGTTTGTATCAATAGCTCTCTCATGTCTTCCGTGCTTTCTTCAAGCCCAGCGATTAATTTTATGACATTTGTTCTAAATTCTTGCCCTGTTATATTGCTTATATCTGTTTTGAGCAGTTTTGTAGCTGTGACTTCTTCCTGGAGTTTCTTTAGAGGAGAGTTCTTCAGTTTCATCATTTTGGCTAGCTCTCTGTCTCTTGTCAGTTTTAAACGCTTGTTATGCCCTCTGCACCTGTGAGTACTGCTCTATTAGAGGAGGCTCATTGAGTGTCCAGGGCCTCCTTGTTCAGGAAGTGTTCTTTTAAGGGTGTCTCTCGGTTTCTCTTGTTGTGCCTTTGGTTATTTTATTTCCCTACTCAGTGATATTTGGGACTCTCCACCGTGTGCACTTTGGCTTCTTTCTTGAGATACCCATGAAAAGGAAAACAGACAGACAAACACACAGGGAACAATAGCACGTAAACAAACAGACAAATCAGACAAACATGCAATCTCAAAGGGGAAAGGAAAAATAAAAGGGGGAAAACAAAATCTACAAAAGACAAAGGACAGTCTACAAGTGTAAAACCAGAAATCCCAACTACAATAAAAGGGTGGAGGCAGTGCTGCTGGAAAAATATCTACAAAGAGAGTAGTAACAGGGGTGTGGAGAAATTGGATTGAATGTTGACCAGGCAGAGAGACTAAAAGACTTCATTCAGTGAGAGACAGAGGAGGAAAATGGTAGGTGAGAAGAAAAAACAGAACAGGAAGACAATGTTACCCGAAGAAGCTATACAGTCCAATTATTCCAGAGAGAGAGAGTGAAAAAAAAAGTAACATTAAGAGAATGGATTAAGTATGACTTCTTAGGTGAACCAATGTCCGCATGACCAGTCCAGTGGAGTGGAGACATAAGAAGGAGATAAGGGAAAACATATCGGAATAGCAAGAATTGATCTAATCAGGGCAATTCATCAATATTGGTCTTTCCAGAGGTCTAGGGTGGGGGAGAAGGAGAAAAATAATAAGAAAAAGCAGCTCTCCAGTGCAGATGGGCATGGTTTGGTGCAGGTATCTCTCACCTCCACATCGGATCCCCCAGGCTGCTCTGTAAGGCCCTGCTTTGGTGGTTGTAGGAAGAATTATGGCAGCACTCCAATCCCTTCTCAAACCAAGCATTGCAACCCACTCTTTTGGGTTGGATCTCCTTGTGCCATGGGTGGGCCAAGTTCTATTTTCCAAGCCCTGCAGTGTTTTCAATTCCTAGTCCATGCACTTTAATACTACCACCCAAGATGACATGTGCTCCTGCAGGTGGGTGGCTTCCTAGCCAGGGATGGAATAGGGGGCACAGGGAGCAGTTTCTCTTGGTGCCATCTGGGACCGCGGCACCACGCTTAAGGAAAATGCATGAGCTAAAAAGGACGGATCTCTGTCTCCGCCCCTGTGGTTGTAGATGGGATGATAGGATCCCTCTCTGTCCTGGGAAGAGGGTTTTCTCTTCTCTAGAGACAGCTTTATGAGCATTTTCAGCCTCCCTTTTTCTTCCTCTCATCTCACCATGGCTCTGTGAGGAGGGTGTTTCCCTCCCTTCTGAGCCTCCTGGTCCCGGCCTGTTTTTATCTTCCCCAGTTTGCACTCACTCAGGCACCTATGAGGCTGTCATCTTTGTGGACTCTTTGCTTTTCCTCCCACTCTTGCAGATCAGAGTATTGTGGCTTCAGTCTTTCTTACTTTGATAGATGCAGGCAGGTGAAAATTACAGAGCTCCCTACTTCTCCGCCATCTTGCCCCCTGAAAATAATATTTTTTTTCACTTGCATGCAAGTTTAATTTGGAACTCACAGGTGACGGAACCACCAGCCACTAGGTTAACTAGGTTAAGTCCAGGGCCTGGATGTCAGCCCGAGGGCACCCCGAATGGCTTGAGTAGCCCTCTCTTTTTCTTCTCCCTCACTTCCCACCTTTTAGGAAGCCCCAATGATTCAATCCCAAAGTCAGATCTTAACCCACCACCTGTTTCCATGCCCACTGCTACAACGTTTGCTAAGTGCTGTGGACTGGGTGTCTGACCCACTCCCCCCTCACCCCCATTTAATTGGTGATGTCCTAATAACCAATGTGATGGTATTTGTAGGCAGAGCCTTGGAGAGGTGGTTAGGTCATAAAGGGTAGAGTCTTCCTAAATTAGATGAGTGTCCTTAAGTGGCAATAATCTCTCTGTCTCTGTCTTTCTTTCTCCCCTTTGAAGACTTTTGAGAATCCAGTGAGAGGGTCACTGTCTGCAAGCCAGGAAGACAGCCGTCACCAGAATCCGACCAAGCTGGCACCTCCGTCTCAGATTCCCAGCCTCCAGAACTGGGATAAACACATGTCTGCTGTTTGAGGCTCCCAGTGTAGGCCGTCTTGTTACAGCACCTGGAGTGCACTAACACACTAGGGCATCCGTCATTTCTGGCTTGACTCTTGCAGTGGTTTCTAGCTTGACTTTCTCTACATCTTGCCATATCATAATTAATTCTCTGCTCTCTAACTAGTGTCCAGGTCCTTCCTTGTTAGGACTGAGAATGTTCTAGTGTATGCTCGCATTCCAGTTTGCTTGCCCACTCACACCTGGAGGGCTGAGAATGTTCTAGTGTATGCTGGCACCCTAGTTTGCTTGTCCATTCACGCACTGAGGGATGCTTCAGTTGCTTCCACCTTTTGGCTACTGGGCAAAGTGCTGTTATGAGCTTGCTCGCACATATATTTGTCTGGGAACTAGGTTCCAAGTCTTTGGGTATATATAGGTAGGATTGAAATTGCTAGCATCGGCTCTCTAAATATGGAAGTCAGCCTTCATATCTTCCCTGCTTGAAATCTTGCAATGGCTTCCACTGGAGTGCACAGGGGCTAGCACATCGCCTTTGTAAGCCAGCTCTGGCCATCCCCCTCTGTCTGCACAGGTGCGCTTTGGGGTAAGGCATTTTAGTGGGCTGCAGATACCCACCAGGGTCGTCCCTCTCTGCCCATTCCCCTCTCTGCTCCCAGTGCCCACCTCCCTGACAGCCAACATCCCACCACTTCCACGCCCTGTGCGGGCCACCCTGGCCACCACCTATATGCATGAGTGTCCTCTGTTGGTATCTATGGGATACTGAATCAATGAATCTCATTCTGGGGGTTGGTGACAGCAAGTCGCCTTGACTTTGGGCAGCTCATCCAGAAGAGAAACTAGACCTTGAGAAGGAAATGTTGGCTGGGATCTGGGTATCACTGGATCAGAGAGAAACTGACCTTGGGCTCACCCCTACTCCCTCCACTTGCCTGGACCTCCAAACTAACCCCCTTGGATGAATCACTTATCCTGGAGAGAATAGCACTGGTAGCTGGGCCAAAGGATGCCCCCCAGTACAGATGGCCCACCCCTCATGAAGAAGGCATGGCAGGGCACAAATTTCCACTCTTGTTTTATAAGTACCTTCATGATCGCCTCAATTTTATCTTGGGCCACAAAGCTTAAGGTATTTACTATTTGGCTCTTGATATAAAAAGTTGGCCTTCCCCTGAGCTAGACACTAAAAGTGCCTAGGGTAGACACTAAGTGGTCTTCACTGTCTTAAAGTCCACACTCCAATGCTCACTTGGCCCCAGACATCTTGGGGCCTTTGCACATACTGCTTCCTCCATCTGGAACAATCTTTTCAAGATCCTCCATGGCTGGCTCCTCATTGTTTTCTGTGTTGGCTCACGAACTCCCTCCTCACAGAAGCTATCCCTGTATTCCCTGAATATCTGCATTAATCAGGGCTCTCCAGAGAAAGCAGCAGTAATATACCTTCACTCTATCCATCCATCCAGGCATCCATCCTTCATCCATATGTCTATCCATCTATTTATCCATCCATCCCTCCATTCATCTGTCCATCTGTCCATCCACCCAACATTCCATCCCTTCATCCATCCATCTATCTGTCCATCAATTAATTGATCAATTGATTCATCCATCCATCTGTCCATTTGTCAATCCATCAAACTATCCATTTATCCATCCATCCATCCATCCATCCATCCATATATCCATTCATCCATTTGTCTGACCATCCATTTATCCATCCATCCTTCCAACCACCTATCTATGCATCCACCCATCCATCCATCTATCCATCCATTCATTTGTCTGACCATCCATCCACCTATCCATTTATCCATTTATCAATTCATCCTTCCATCCATCCATTTACCCATCCATCCATTTGTCTGACTATACATACACCTATACATTTATCCATCCGTCCATCCTTCCATCCATCCATCGATCTGTCAGTCCATCCATTCATCCATTTGCCATCCATCCATCCATCCATCCATCCAACCATCCAAATTTCCACCCACCCATTTATCCATCCATCCATCCAGACATCCATCCACCTGCTTATCCATTTGTCTGACCATTGATCCACCATCCACTGCCTATTATCTATCATCTATTTGTCTCTCCATCTATAATTATGTATCTATGTATCTATCTATCTATCTAATTTATGTATCATTGAACTATCTGCACACACACACACAATTTATTTTAAGGAATTGGCTCATGTGTCTGTGAGATTCAGCAAGTCCAAAATCCATGGAAAAGCCAGCAATCTGGAGATTCAGTTAAGAGTTGATGTTATAGTTTTGAGTCTAAAGACTAGAAACTCAAGCAGAATTTCTATGCTGTGATCTTGAATTCCTTCTACCTCAGTAAGCCAGTTTTCCCCCTCTTCTGCCCTACAACTGATAGGATTAGCCCCACGCAGATTATCAAGGGTAATGTGAGAGTCAACTGACTGTAGGTGTGAGTCAGATCTGAGATATACCTATGCAGCAGCATGTAGACTGGAAATTGATTAAACCATAGCCTAGCCAGGTTGACATGAAAACTGACCATTATTTGATCTAAGTGATAATAGTGGTGTCCCCAATATAGACAAGGTTTCTCATGTTGCCCTGTTCTCTGTTCCTTTTTGGACACCTTAACTGTATGAATCAACTTTATGTTGTCTTTAGAATGTGAGTTTCAAAGATTGTGTCTGTGCCGCTCACAGTCTGGAACCACGGTCTCCCAAACAAAGTAACACCCCATGTGTTAAAACAATAAAAAAGGAAGAAAATGGATCCTGGGGCAGAAGAAAGGGGAAATAGGCATGAAAAAAAAACATGACAAGAAGGACATAAATAGGGGCAGGTGGGCACACTGACACATGTCGGCCGGAACACCTAGAATGTAATGAGGATTTTTGAGTCTCCTCTTGACAGGCTGGAGGGAGCAGGGGTGGCTGTCGATCTATTTCCCCCATATTAATGGAATGGGGAAGTGGGGTTCACAGGACCTGGTGTTCTTCAGAGAAATGGACTGAGAAGGGGTGACCGCCAGGCTCAAGGCTTTTCCCATGATGACTTCATCTAGGCCAGGGACTGGGCTTCCATATGGACTTCCATAGACTTAGAGGTACCAGTGCTGTTATTAATCAGAAGAGGGATCCAGGGGCCCAGGTCCTCTCCACAGCCAGTGAAACCATTTGCCTGTGGCTGTTGCTCCTATGCAGCTCTGGTGATGCTGTCACCACAATGCCCCCTAACCCACATACTCTGCCCTTGATCGCTGACTCAAGCCTTCCCCTCCCTGGCTCACTCAGAACTCCAACGAAATCCTCACCAGGACTGCCCCTTGTCAACCACTCCTTGGCACAGCCTATGTGAAATGCAGGGATTGTAGCAAATGGAGTTGTAGTCAAGCTAAAGATGAAGGGCAAGTGGGGAGAAGGTGAGAACAGATGAGGATGAAGGTGAGGAGGGGAAGGTCCAGTTGAGAATGAAGAAAGGAGGGGAGGTCAAGGAGGGGATGAAGGTGAGGAGGTGGGGGATCCAGGTAGGGATGAAGGTGAAGAGGGGAGGGTCCAGGTGGGGATGAGAAGAGGAAGTGAATATCCAGGTGGGGATGAAGGTTAGGAGGGAGAGGATCCTGGTGTGAATGAAAAGGAGATGTGGAGGATCCAGGTGGAGAAGAAGATGAGGAGGGGAGGATCCAGGTGGGGAGGAAGGGAAGATGGGGAGTGTCCAGGTGGAGAGGGGGGGAAGAGGAGAGGATCCAGGTGGAGATGAAGGTGAAGAGGCAGAGGATCCAGGTGGGGAAGAAGGTGAGGAGGGGAGGATCCAGGTAGGGATGAAGGGGAGGAGGCAGAGGATCCATGTAGGGATGAATGGAAGATGGGGAGGTTCCAGGTGGGAGGAAGTTGGAGAGGGGATGATCTAGGTGGAGAGGAAAGTGAGGAGTGGACGTTCCAGGTGGGAGGAAGGTGAGGAGGTAGGGGATCCAGGTGGGTATGAAGATGAGAAGTGGAGGGTCCAGGAAAAGATGAAGGTGAGGAGGCAGAGGATCCAGGTGGGGATGAAGGTGAGGAGGTGCAGGATCCAAGTGGGGAGGAAGGTGAGGAGGGGAGGATCCTGGTGGCTATGATGGTCAGAAGGGGAGAACTGTGGAGCCCTCATGAGTAATGATGCCGGTGGGGGGCAGGTAAAGCATGTTAGGATGTTGGTACCAACACAGTGGGTCAGAGAAGGATCCAGGTAAAGGTCCTGGTGAGGACTCAGATGAAGAAGCAGAGAACACACAGGTGAGGATGCAGGTGGAAAGAAAGCAAGTATGTGAGCACTCGGGGGAAGATGCAGGCTCACTTCAGACTACATGCAGGTGCAGTGCAGATGCAGGGGGGCACGTGCTCCCTGGAGGAGGAAGCAAACTTGTAGGTGGTCCACAGGAGGGGAGGAGTGGACATCTGGGAGGGCTTCTGGATGATGGAGCCAAGTTGCAGAGGGGGAAGCAGGGCATCACAGCGGCCTCTTTCCCTCTCCAAGACCTTCCAAATTTCAGAGACACATGAACTCTAAGTGAAGCTTTATTGTGGGGGTTATGGGGAGGGTCAGTTGGGACAGCCAAAGACAACCATGTTCTCAGTGAAGTTGGCTAGGTCTTGGCACTGCTTCTCATTCTTCTTATCCTGGCATTCATTGGCCTCAGGCCACAACTCTACCCAGGTATCTTTCCGGATGATGTACTTGATGCTGGGGAGAGGGCAGCAGGTGAGGAGCAGGGCAGGGAAAGCATGGGATGGGGTGACCCACCGTGGGGGGCATGCACAGGGCTGGCACTCACTTGGGTTTCTCTCCCCACAGGTCGGCAGAGATGCCCCACATGAGGTAGTGTTTCCCCTCCTGCAGCCTCAGGGCTTCTCTGCACTTGACGTGGCTGATGAACCTGCGCTCCTCTCCAGCCTGCACCTCATCAGAGCCTGGATGGGAGGGACAGGGTCGCTGAATGGGGCAGGGGAGGGACCCAGCAAGAAGGAAGTGGACGACAGAAGACGGACTGCAGGGCTCACCTGATTTGATTATCTGCTCGATGACCATTATGTAATCGTCAAAGTCATGTGACAGCTCCTTCTTGAGAAGCCTGGTCTTGTACACTGATGGGGGGAGGGGAAGCATGATGGGGATAACGGCAAAGGAGGTTGTGGTGCACCGCCACCTGATGCACATCTGGACATATGGTCTCCCCAAGCAAATGCATGCAGCGTCACAGGCAGATGTGCCACAGTCCCTACCCCCCAGGGACACACCTGCACACGTGTGATAACTTCTCATGCACTGTCATTTGCTACCACTGTCTCCTATCTCCATGGCTCTGCATAACTATAATGTCACACACACAACCGGGCATATGACCATATCCACTTGCACACTTGCACACACCCAGCCCACTCATTACCATTGCTTCCCACACAATCATGGTCCCTTACAACACATTTACACACACTCACACATACATATCATCCACGACCACAATCCAAAGTATAGCCGCAATCAGCCATGGGCACTCACAGAACCACCACCACACACACTGTCGCTCACACACGCGCCCGCTCACCATAGTCTACTCCCGGCTCACAGGCCTTGTCCAGACGGTCACTCAGGGAGACATTCTTGTTCACCTGCTGCATGAAGCAGTCTTCTGTATGGTGGATGAGTGGGGGACATGGTTTCATCACACGCCTTGTCCAGGACCCCCCACCCTTGGGCCTGTCCCTCTGGGTGTACACTGGATGTGAGGGACCAACACTTCCTGGCAATTTTGTGTCCACACTCACCACAGTGGCACACGTCTCTGTGACAGAGCTTGCTCTGTAAACCGTCTTCTTTGTCCGGGTGGTAGAACTGGATGCAATTCTCATCTGTGGACAGAGTAGCAAGGAGGTTTCAGAGGGCAGGGGCCTCCAGTCCAGAGACCCAAGGGGCTCGATTCCCCAACTCCAGTCTCTCAGACCTGGAAAGGCTAGGTCCCCAACCCTGGGACCCTCAGTCCCCCGCCTCATTGGTCCCTTGGACCCTCAGGCCCTAGGTGGGCTGCTCACCCAGGTTGTAATAGGAGTACACCTTGACTGATCCGGGTTGGATAAGCCCCACATTGAAGTACTGGTGCACTTTGAAGGCCAGACAGTCCTCCTGGTCATGTGAGACCTGGGGGAAAGAGGAGACTGGTCAGTGGGGTGACATGGCATGGAGCTCAGAATAGGGTACTGTGGTTTGGAGCAGTGGGTGGAGATACTGAGGGAGCCAGGTTGAATATGGGTAGGGAGCAGGAGTCCCTACCAAAAAAAATGTATGAGCACTTCAACACATCCATTTTCTGTTTCTCCATGGCTCACAGCAAGGTTATATCGGTCAGCTTCCTTTCCTAGTTCAATGTGGCTGTGTGATTGAGTTCTGGCCATCAAATTGCTATCTCTGCCCATAAAAACATCCACAGTTAATGATACCAAAGTGTATACTTAGAAGTTCTTGAGAGTTTAGATAATAAAAGTTCTCATCACAGTGAAATACAAATCAAAACCACACTGGGATACCACCTCACACCAGTCAGACTGGCTAAAATTAACAATTCAGGAACAACAGATGCTGGTGAGGGTGTGGAGAAATGAGCACCTTCTTGCCCTGTTGGTGAGAATGCAAACTGGTGCAAATGCTCTAAACATAGTGTGGAGGTTCAATAAAAAAATTAAAAATAGATCTACTCTATGACCCAGCAATAGCACTACTAGAAATTTATCCAATGGATACAGGAGTGCTGATGCATAGGGGCACATGCATCCCAATGTTTATAGCAGCACTTTGAAAATAGCCAAATTATGGAAAGAGCCCAAATTTCCATCAACTGATGAATGGATAAAGATGTGGTTTATATACACAATGGAATGATCTTGGCAATGAAAAAGAATAAAATATGGCCATTTGCAACAACATAGATGGATCTGGAGGGTATTATGGTAAGTGAAATAAGTCAGTCAGAGAAAGGTAGATATCATACGTTTTCACTCATATGTAGAACTTGACAAACTTAACAGAAGACCGTGGGGGAAGGTGAGGGGGAAAAATAGTTACAAACAGAGAGGGAGGGGGGCAAACCATAAGGGACTCTTAAATACAGAGAACATGTCATCTGCGAAAAGGGAAAGTTTGACTTCTTCTTTGCTGATTCTAATGCTTTTTATTTCCTTTTGTCTTATTCCTGATGCTAGGACTTCCAGCACTATGTTAAACAACAGTGGTGAGAGTGGACATCCCTGTCGTGTCCACAATTTCAGGGGGAAAGCTCTCAGTTTTTCCTCATTGAGGATAACATTGGCTGTGGGCTTGTCATAGATTGCTTTTCTGAAGTTTAAATACGTTCCTTCTATCCTGACTTTCTCGAGGGTTATTATTAAGAAGGGATGTTGTATTTTGTCAAAAGCTTTTTCTGCATCTATCGACAGGATCATATGGTTTTTTTCTTTTCTTTTATTAGTGTGATGTATCACATTGTTGGATTTGCGAATACTGAACCAGCCTTGTAACCCAGGAATGAATCCCACTTCATCATAATGGATAGTCCTTTTTATATGCTGTTGAATTCGATTTGCTAGAATCTTGTTGAGTATTTTTCCATCTGTATTCACGAAGGATATTGGTCTGTAGTTCTCTCTTTCTTTTGGGGGCGGAGGTCTCTGTCTGGCTTAAAAATCAAAGTGATATGTGCTTCATAGAATGAGTCTGGAAGTCTTCCTTCCATTTCTATTTTTTGGAATAACCTGAGAAGGATCGGTTTTGACTCTGCTTTATATGTCTGGTATAATTCCCCCGGGAATCCATAAATACAGAGAACAAACTGAGGGTTGATGAGGAGGGTCAGGGAGCATGGAAAATGGATGATGGGCATTAAGGAGGGCACTTAGTGGGATGAACATTGAGTGTTGTACATAAGTGATGAATTATGGGAATCTACCCTCAAAACCAAGAGCATACTGCACATACGGTATCTTAGCCAATTTGACAATAAATTAAACTTTAAAAGGTTCTCATCACATACAACACACAACCATGTTAAAACTATGTGAGGCAACAAAAATATTAAGTAGCTTTATTATGGTTTTCATGTCCCAATATGCACATACATCAAATCATTGCATTATATACCTTAAACATATACAACACTATATGTCAATGACATCTCATTTAAGCTGAAAATATAAAGACAAAGAAAGAGATAGAAACAGAAATAGATATGCATATATATGTTTACATGAAAGACAGGTGTATTTGGAAACTGTTTTACTGCTCCACAATTTTCCTGTAAGGTTGGAGTCCTATAAAAGTGTATATCTACAAAAAATCCAATATAAGAAAATATCAACCCACAGCTCATGCACAATCCTCTTTTCTTCTAGAAAGGAGGGGTCGAAGGACTCAAAGATCATAGGCATTGAGGAGCCCTGTAAAGGAATATGCATGGATCCCTGAGTGACTGTGTGGAGCAGAAAGCCCTTTCCTTAGCCTGAGTGGGAAACATAGGACTTTTGTGTTGGGACCCTCATATTCTCTGGTGTATTACAGAATCCAGTGTTACTTATGCTGACTAATATGGGGTAAGGGGCCTTTGGAGATATTGGGAGTTGGCAGGGGGCAAATGAGGATAGGAAAACAGGCAGATGTAAGTAGGGGAGAAGAGGAAGCTCATTCAATGTTAGAGAGGAAGATAGGGAGAGAAGTTCAGAGGGTGAGCAAATACAAAAAAAAAAAGAAATGTCGGGGTGGGGGTGGAACAAAAGGAATGCTTTTCAGCACTGAGCACTTTAGTTTTTAAACACAAATACTCTTTTCAATGATTGTTTAGGACACTGACGAGAAGAAGTTGGAGGAAGCAAGTGAAAATGAGGTTGGAACAAGGGTGGTCAGAAGGTGAGCTGCTGAGAAAACATGAGATGATCTGGGTTGACCACCTTATTTTATATGCCCCTTCCTCTACCTCCCAGCAGCACAGAGCCCACATCCCCTAGCCTGGGCCTGGTCTAACCAGAGAGAGGCCAGCTTGGTGGTGGTCAAGTCCCAATCAGAAGCCTTACCTTGTCCAGGTAGATGATGAGGGTGTTCTTCTGTGAGAAGGCCTTGTTCAGCTCATACGTAGAGATGTATCTGTTGATGCCAGCACTCAACTGGGGAAGGCAGGACTTGTGAAATTCCTCCTGAGGCCTCTGCCCACCGATGCCAGCCCCCAAGGCCAAGCCCTTTATACCATGTCAAGGTCACCAGTGTCAGGAGAAAAGCCAGTCATCATGGATATATCCAGGATCGACATGGTGGCATCCTTGTCTCCCAGGTACCTAAATAGGACAGGGAGAGGGCAGTTGGGCCCAAGGTAGGGTCAGCCCTGGGGGTCAGTGTGTGGACAAAGGGGTCTGAACAAAATGGGGTTGCTGGCTCCCACATAGCAGCACAGAAGGATATTAGATCGTAGGAAACATTCCCAAAGGGAATAAAGGAAAGGCAGTGTCACGGTCAAGGTGACTAATAGCTCAGGCTCTGGAGCCCATTGCATGGGTTCAAAATCGAACTCCATATGACAATTTGATGAGTCACTTGGCCTCTCCATGCCTTAGTTCTTCTAGGAAATGAAAAGAAGAAAATGTTACCATGGTCTAGCTCAATAACGCTAAACCCTCAACATCAGGTTACAGTAGTTGTAATTGCATAAAGTACAAGCATAAATGTTGTCTCTAGCTCTTTGGTCCACCAGTCATTGTGCAAATCACAGATGTGCATCACAGTCAGTGACTAATCCTGTCATGTCTTTCAAAGTCTGTCTGTGATAGGTCACTAAGCAGCCTATGAATTGATGCAGACAGTAAAGGCTGTGATCGTGGTACTTCCTTATGTCCCAGCAAGAAAGCCACATGACACTTTAGTAAATTGGCCAATTGGCAGAGGGAACTGGTCAGCCAAGATGAAAGCGCAGCAGTGAAATGAAGAGGCTGGAGGTAAAATTTGAATAGCACATAAATGGAATTAGAGAAGAAAGAACAGACTGTGTGAATGTCAGTCTTGCTGCCATTGGAGAGACAGGATGTCTTGTGACACTGACTGCTCTAAAGATTAGATGCTGGAAGCTGACCTATCTTAGAAGGAAAGATGCCTGCTCCATCCTTATCCCAGGGGATACAAACAGAAGGAAGAAGCACAGTACTTTGGTGTTTCACAAAGGAGAACAAAAAATTATTTGTGTCTCCATGTTCTAGTGTCTTAACTGACAGCATAGTAAGCAAATTCTCCTGTTACTGTAATTTTCATTTCTCCGTACCTTTCTAACTGGCAGGATGAGAGTTTTTGAAGTTGTGATAAAATGCTCTAAAGGTCATGGAACAATTGTAACTTCCTTCCTTGATTAAGATTGCTTGTATAGTTTCAGCTTCTGTGGCCGTCGTTAGTCTCGGAGTGCCATGCAGAGCGAGGACGGCCTGGGGTATCCACCCCTGGCAGGCACTTCAGACAATACCAGATGTGAATGCACTCTTAAGTGGATTAGGTACCACAGATGTTATTTGTGAGGAGTCTCACTATAGACAGAGGAATGACCCCCAGTGATCCATCACTTACCTGGTGCAGATGGCAAGGATCATGGTGTTCAGGGCATCCTGAGGCCTCTTGACTAGAAGCACAGAGACAGAAAAATGGGAGGGGGTGTTCCCCTGGGTCCCCATTAAGGGAGGGGGCAGACATGGAATGAGGTGGGGGGAGGGTGACATGTAGGGTCTTCGCTCTTTTACCGTCTTCAGGAGCTTGTCGGAGAGCTACCCTGAGGTCAAACTTCTTGCAGGTTTGTTTGGCCTTGAGCTTGGCATGGTACGTTGTCACCACCTGGTGAGATAGCAAGGCATGAAGTCTCAGCCCACTCTAGTTGAGAAGAAGACAGTTCCTCTGAGTCTGAGGGGCTGAGAGAAGGTGGGCCAAGGTGGTGTGTGCTTCTGTTCCTTACCGACAAGGTGCCTTGTCCTTTTCCTTGAGCTGTTACTACGAAATTCTCGTTTTTCTCGGTCTGCAGGGAGCAGGGGTAGAGAAGAAAGGATGTTGGGAACCAAGCTTCTCCCTGGCTGCAACAGTCATCTGCCATACCTCTTGCCTCTGGGAAAACCTGACTGGTGTGGAGGAGGACAACAAGGGTTTGACTAGGCAGCTGTACCTTTGCTGACCGCTGGAGGCTAGCAGACTCCCAGAGAATTCTGTACATGATGACAGAGCTGTGGCCGGGTAGGTCAATGGATACATCCAGGTTCAGGTCCTCGTGGTCAGGGACATCCTTCTGGTATTGGGCCAAGGCTTGGAACACCATGAAGGTGGCCTGGAACCAATGAGAAAGAATGAGAGTGAGCCAGGAGACTGAGAAAGTGGTTAGAACCCACTGGGGAAGGAAGAGACTCATGTCCGAGGGAGAGGAGAACTGAGACAATAGCATAGGACCCCGCATCCCAGAGAGGGTGAGGATGAGATTAGCGTTTGTTAGACACTGAGGACATGTTCTTGATTCTCCAAGGTACAGTGGCTTAGACAAGCACTTGGGCATACTGAGAACAAGTCTAGAATCCACCAGAAATTTTAGGCAAAAGACTGAAACTCTAGCAAAACTGAGAGTGTGCCCAGTCCCCTTCAGACTAGAGTCGAAGACAAGTGTTTGGAGTCACTGAGAATGTTTTAGAACCCATTTGTGACAAAAGAATGAAGTTGGAGCCTGGAAACACTGAACATATGATCTAGAATCCAAAAGGGATACTGAGAATGTGACAAGAGCACTCCAGAAAGAGAGGGGGCCGAACTTGAGCTTTAATTCCATGTCCTAAAACTCACCTTCCAGGGACAGAGAGGCTTGGATGATGTCCTAGAATGCCAAGAACATGGTCTAGAGTCCAGAGTAATATGAATTAACACTGGAATCCTGGTGGAACTGAAAAATGGTCTAGAGCTCACAAAAAGGCTCACTAGGCTCACTAGGAGCCCGGTACACCTGAGAACCTTGTCTAGAAGCCACAGGAATATGTGGGCTAACTCTAGGAGACCAGTGGAATTGAAAATATGGTTTAGACCCACAGGAAGATATGAGTTAACAGTGGGAGTCTGTTGGAACTGAGAACCTGGTCTAGAACCCAAAGGAAGATATGGCTAACACTGGGAGCATGCTGGATCTGAAAACATGATGTTGAACACATAGGATGATATGTGCTAACCCTGGGAGC
Source organism: Helogale parvula (assembly GCA_004023845.1). NCBI lineage: Eukaryota > Metazoa > Chordata > Mammalia > Carnivora > Herpestidae > Helogale > Helogale parvula. The sequence continues at coordinate 23,190 of PJEM01013879.1, forward strand.
CAGTAGGATCTGATAATATGGTCTAGCCCTCAAGCTAACACTGAGAGCATGGTTGGACTGAGAAACTGGTCTAGACACACAGGTAGATATGAGGTAACACTCAGAGTATTGTCCAAATGAGAACATAGCCTAGACTCCACAGAAAGTTAGGAGGTAACACTGGAAATCTCTGGAACTGAAAACATCATCTAGAACACAAAGGAAGATATGAGCAAACACTGGGAGTCTATGGGAACTGAGAACATGGTCAAGATATGAGGATCCTCAGAGCACAGCTTGGGCATTCAGAGTGTAGTCTAGAATCTGCCAATGGGATCACAGCTAAGAAACCCTGATCTCTCAACTCCATTCCAGCCACTCTGGCTTGTGGGACAGAAAAGCTTCCCCTCTTGGTCTTATGGTCTTCTCTGGAGGCCAGTGGGATCCCGGAGGTGGCAGGAATGCAGGTGCCTTGGTGACATTGGGTCACTTGCCTGGGTGGAGCCATAGCCGCCTCCATAGTATATCTGCTCATTGAGCCAGCTCGCAACAGGACGTACAGAGTCAAAGTCTTTGAGCACCAGCAGGGCCAAGAGGGCATAGGATGTGGCCTCCACACTGTAGAGCCTCTTGCCAGGCTCCTCCCAACTTCTCTTGTCTGCAGAGAGAACCCCCATCCCACATATTCATTGCATTGTCCAGTGATGAGATGGCTCAGAGAAAACTGAGAAAAAGACTCACACTAGACTTCTTGGTGTTCACATATCCTGAGTGACATCCAAGGCCCTCACTCTGCTGGCTCCTGCCTCACTCTCTTCTTTTATTAACCTTCACTGTTCCATTTCAATTCTCATCGGTAGCCCCACTAATCTACAGGAGATTTCCTAAACTTTCCATGCTCATTCTTACTTCCTGGGCCGTTACAAATTCTGCACCCACTACTTGGAGGACCTTTTCTCTACCTATTCCTGGTTAATCCCATCCTACACAATGCAGCTTCAATGGCACTCCAAGAGTGGGCGTGGCCCTCCCTCTGTCTCTCAAAGTATCCTGTGCTGTTCTGTCCCAGCCCTATGATGCTCTGTTGCAACCTATTAACTCATTCCTTTCCTCAACTGGCATGTGAGCCCTGATGGCAGGGGCTGTGCTGTAGTCATTGTGATGTCCCCAGTGCTCAAGAAAGCTCTTGTGGCAGAGATTGCCACAAAAAGCATTCCCTCCTCTTGGGTGCCTGGGTGGCTCAGTCCGTTGAGTGTCCAACTTTGGCTCAGGTCATTATCTTAAGGTCCATGAGTTTGAGCCTCACATCAGGCTGTCTGTTGTAAGCACAGAGCCCGTTTTGGATCTTCTGTCTCCCTCTCTCTCTGCCCCTCCCATGCTTGCTCTTTCTCCTTCAAAAATAAATAAGGATTAAAAAAACTGTTCCCTCATTTCCTGGGCACAGAGTTGGGCTACATCTCCCACATGTCTTTGCAGGCAGACATGGCTACATGACTGAGCTCTGGATGATGGAATGGACACTGGCAATGTTAGGGGCCCCTTCCATGCCTGGTCTACCTCCCTTGCACAATTCACCTGTTTCCCCTTCAGCTGAGATGGAGTAAATCTCAAGGACCCCAGGATGGCAGCGCCATGAAAAAAAAAGTGGCCAGGATCCCTGCACGACTGTCTGGAGGAGAGCTGTCCACCAACAGCAAACTTCCATTGTGATAAACCACCTGAGTCTATGTGTTACTTGACATATGTTACATCAGTAGTCATGCAACCCTGATGTAGTATATTCACCTGACCCAAAGATCAAGTGCTCCTATGTCCTAGGCACTGTGCTAAATTCCCTATGGCATTATCTTATCTAATCCTAATTGCCCTTGAGATAATGATGACAACATCAGTGACAGAGCCCTCACTGTATGCTAGACCTTCTCCCTACATTACTCCTTCAATCTTCTCAACCACCTATGATGTAAATATCATCTTTGGGTGTGGTCGGGAGGGACAGTGACACAAAGGCACACAGTGAGAATGTGGCAGAGGGGGATTTGAATTTGGATCTCTCTGACATCAGAGCCCATTCTTTCTCCTGTGTCATAGCAAGAGCTCAACATACACTTGTATGAATGATGCTACCTTTTTGGGTAGCTCACAGGAAGGACTTCTCACACCTCAGAGCCATTTCCCAAGCAGGACTTAGCACAACTTACTCCAGCTCAACTTGAAGTTGCCCATCCCAGCGCAGCTTAGAGCCACACATGCCCACTCAAGATGACCACCCCCACCCTGGCCATGCATTCCTCTTTCCCTTGCCAGGCTGCCCCTCACCTTTGGCTGTGCTCAGAAACTTTGTGAGAAGGTCATTTTTCAGCCTGCCTGATTGGGCCAGGGCATAGCCTGCAATGGCCACAGAATATGGTCTCCTGAGGTTCCTGTAGTGGGCTTCAAGATAATCTCCTGCCCTATTGATGCTGCGCTCCAGGCTCTGTAAAAAAGAAGATTGGGTTCTCTGGTAAGGTGGATATTGCTGTCACAGAGAGCTGATAAGGATCACACAAATGCCAATTCCTGGGTCCAAGTTTGCTTTCTGACCTTAGGACATAATTGTTTAGGATTAAAAAAAATTTGGGGGGAGGGTTTCCAGACATTTTAGTCTCTGTGAACTGCCTTGTTGCTGACTAACTCTGATGTGCCTGCAACAGTTTATATAGCTAGTGATGCACTGGTGACAGTTTAAACACCAGCTCTCTGCTGTGTGTATGGGGGTGGGGGTCTGTTTTATGGCCTGCCGATTGCTGTGGTGTAAATGCTCCCACTGGAGCCAATTTCAAGCACCAGCGTAATGGCCCTGAACGTGGAGGGGAGAATAGATGTTGCAGACAGGCACTCATGAGCCAGCTTCAGCAACCCACTGGAAATCCCTTTTATCTAAGCATCAGCTTTGTCTATGGCCATGCCACCCTGAAAGCTCCCAATCTCGTCTTATCTAATCATCAGCTTCATAGCTAACACTTACTAAACGGCACAATCAGTGAACTTCAGGATCCTGTGCTGTAGGCGTTATTTTCATCATCACCTCTACTGCACAATGAGAATATTGAGACCCAGAGGGATGAGGGATGGAGGAATACATGATGTGTAGTGTTTGAGGAGTTTCTTGGTGTAAATATTACCATGGCCAGTTTCAAACTATACATAGTTAGTGAATGCAGAGTTGGGAGGAGGTGGGCAGTAGCACAGTAGACAGCATTTCCACCATTTAGGTACGTGAATATCCTCGAGATGGATAGATTTGTC
>PJEM01013879.1:26556-38382 GCA_004023845.1 Helogale parvula
AGTCTAAGGTATAGTGATAGTGATGTGGTAGGGCACCCTCCCTATGGAGTAATAAAAATAAATCCTCTTGGCAAACTGGCTATGAGAGTACATGAAATCCCTCATGATCTTTTATATGAGACCACTTAATCAGACTGCATGTTTGTATGTTACCATATATGGGAGACAAAGAAGTAACAAATATGTAAACACTATGCCTTTGGAGGTAGAGGCTCATATTTTAGGGTATAAGCCAACTGAGCCATCCTGGTATGAATAAAGTTGCTTCCTGGAAAGAAGCGCATATATGTCACGAATCTCTCTGCTAGATCCAGCTACAGTGTAGCCATTTTGTTGAAGAATATGTTGTTGTCTTGTAGTAGAAATTAATCCTTCTCCCACCCCAGCCCCCACGTCCAGCTGCCTGTTCTCCATCTACTGGTGACTTTTACAGAAACTTCTGTCTTTCATTCATCTCACCACAGTGGAAGCAGCCATGTTTGCCCAGGAAGACCTACTTCCTAGCCTCAGCTTATTGGTCCATGTATGATCACCTGAACCTGCGAAGGCCAATCAGAATCTCCCATGTGAATCTGAAAGTTCTGGCTTCGGTTATTTCCCCAAGGAAGGCAGCCATGTTCTGCCAGGAGGCTGGGTGGCAGGGAGAGAGGAATTATTGGACCTAGAACTGCCTGTGTCCCTCTAAGGCCCAAAAGATAACAGCCCCTCCCCTCTATCTCTTTTTGGGAGTCTCAGGAAAGGAAAAGCAGTTGGCTGAAGGTAAGACACTGGGATCCCCAACTTCACAAGTTAAAGGCCAAACAAACCATTCTCAAACCCCAGGACAAAGCAGAGGGAGCAAGCACAGTGACTCTCAGGAGTCCGATTCCTAAGCTTCTCTGCCTCAGAACCAAAACCAGAGGAAAGAGAGTTGGCCATGAGCCCATATTTGTAATCCTTTCCTTTTGGGGGTCATGGGCCCCTTCGAAATTTTTCTAAAAGGTCTCCTGAAATAAGAAAATAGTCTTGATGTGCTCTTGGGTCTGGGTTGTGCCTTTTCTTCAGGGAAGCAGCAAGGTACAATGCACTGATCATGGAACAGTGATGGGGAAGCTGGCTGGGGGGATTTTTGTTGAAATTGGCTGAAAGTCTCTGGACAGGGTAAAGCAGGCAGAAAGCACCCATTTTTGATCTCCTTGTGTCTCAGTTTTCTCTTCTGTAACCTGGGGATAATAGAATACCTACCTCTTGTGTTCTTACAAGGATTATAGGACTCAACATGTCTTAGATGAGCATCTTAGTTAACACTCGAAACATACTGGGAATTATTATGGTATTCTGGGTCTTATGGCCGTTGTGGTGGCTGCATTTGCACTGGGAGGACTGGGAATCACCCGAATGCACATCTCACCCTCCAGGTGGCTGTGCCTGGGGAGGGGAGGGGAGAAGAGGGTGGCGGACACTTACGTTGACCTGATCATTGCAAAAATCTTTAGACTCTTGCAGCGCAATGAGAACAAATGCTGTGAGGGACACATCCTTCTCCTCATTCTCCTGGACGCCCCCCTAGAACAGGAAGCAGGAAATAAGGATAGTATCACCATTGTGTCCCCCAATGCTGTCCAGTCCCCCTGTAGGGTCAGCAGGTCAAGGCAGGGGAGAGTCTCTCCTCAGTGTCTCCCTAGGTGGGCCACACTCTTCAGTATTCATTCACTCAGCAGTTGTTGCTGGTGCAATGGATAAGATGGTGGAGGAGAACCAGACACCAGCCCCCACCCCCACTGTGCTCCCCATCTAGCAGGGGAGCCACACACGAACCAGTGGGCTCCCCAGTAGACACATCATTACAGATTGTTGAGTGCTGTGCAGGAGGAGAGGTGGATGTGGCAGTGAGAATGGACAGTGGGAGTGTGACTCAGTTGGGGACATTGGGAGAGATTCCTGGGGGGATTACAGGGACTGTCCTGCCAGCCAGTGAGAACAGCAGGTGCAAAGTCCTTGTGATGGGACAGAGCAAGGCTCCTATCAGTGCGGATGGTGTGTGCATGGGGGCAGGGGGACGGTGTGAGACTGGAAGTGTGAAACGTCAGGCTGAGGCAGAGACTCTCCACCTTGTGCATGCGTCAGCATCACATGGTTGAGGGAGGGGGGCTTGTAGCAACTGTGATTCCTAGGCCCTCCTCCTGAAGTTTCTGATTCCTTGCCTCTGGAGTCTGGCTTGAGAACATGCATTTCTAACAAGTTTGAAGGTGATACTCATGCTTCTGTGCTGGGGACCACATTTGGAGAACCACAGCTGTAAGGGGGTTCTATTTTTTCAGAGTGAAAGGGCAGAAACTTCAGGCTGCACTAGATTCTGAAGGTCTCTGGTCTTTGTAATGGGAAGGTGATATTATCAGGGTAAAAGGTAGCCTTTCTCTGCTCTATCCTGTGACTCCAGGCACCCCTTCCTCAGCGTGCCCATAACCCATGCTTCTTACAGTCATTTCTTGTTGAAATACGGTCCCATCTTCCTGGAAGGCCCCATTGCTGTTCTGCCTATACAGGATCAGCCACTTGACAGCCCGGCAGAGGACCTGGGATTCGATAGTTATGATGTTCACCGCCAGAGAGAAGACCTTGACCACGTAGGCTGTCAGCCTGTGGGCAGGCACAGAGTGTGAGCGGATTGCCTCCGTGATCCAGAAAGGGTCATTGTAATAAGCCATTGAGCAGAGAGGGGCGGGGCCTACTAGGCTTGCCCAGCTTCCCCATCCAAGTCAGGTGCCAGACTAGCCACAGGGGGCGCTGAATTCTGCTGGCCACTTGGCAACTCAAGGAGGGCACCTTGTCTCTGCCACCAAGGATCACAGGGCTGTTTGTGAGAGACCCTCTGGGGCCAGCCCAGGCCACCCTGTTTGGTGGGGTCTCCATAAAGGCTCACCAGGTGCTGGGCTCCCGGGATCGGTAGGCAGCATAGGCTGAGTTGTCCTGTCTGTAGGCCAGCTGCCGGGTGTACCCTGCAGGGAAGACAGAAGTGTCTCCAGAGGAGCCTCGGCTGAGTGCAGGGCGTGGGCCAGCCAGGGGAGGGTCTCAGGGGACAAGTATTCTCTGTGGGGCCAGACAGGGGTCCAGGGAAGAAAGAGGGGCCTCACGGCCCCTCTGGGAAATCTGTTGGGGGAGGTGAGGGAGTTCTCAGAGGAGAGGGGTTCAGAGATGGGTAGGTTCTCAAGGGGTTCAGGGCAAGGGGACCTTAATGACAGATGGAGGTCTGGAGGCCTCAGAGGGGCCCAGGGTCTCAGAGAGGGCAAAGGTCAGGGGAGGTCTTTGAAAAGAGGGATCCAGAAAGGGGAGGTGCTATGGGGAAGGGCATGGCCTAGATAGGGGCCTGGGTCTCAGGGAGGACCCTGTCCAGGGAGGTGGCCGGAGCAGGGAGGGTCTGCCATGTGGGCGCACCCCTTTGGATGAGCTGCAAGGCTTCCCGTCGCTTTGTGGGGCCCAGCTTCTCCCACTGGCTCGTTTGGTCCAGGTAATGCACAGCGATGATGGTGGGCGTCATTCCTATCATGTTCTGCTCGCCAGAGCCTGAGGGGGTCACGATGAGGTGCTTCAGTCGTTCCCCGTCGATGGCGTCCTCTCTCAAATGAGCCAGTGGGGTCCCTGCCACCAGGAGGAAGGACCCCGCTCAAGCAACTGACCCGCCGTGGGGTGCGATGTGGAGGGTCAGGGCTGTCCCCAGCGATCCCACACTCCAAGTAACCAGTGCCAAAGAGGCTAGGGGCAGTTGGTGGCTGAGAGGACTGGATGGAAGGGGAGTCTCTCGTTGAGTGTAGAAGGCAGGGATGGGAGGTTGTCTACATTTATGGAAAGGGGGGCGACATAGAACTCTGATCCCTGAGCCTCTTGTTACATTTGTGGAACATTAATTCAAGAAACAATCCTCATGATTACTTAGATCATATATAAGGCTATTGCCAGGCTCTGTTCTAGAGAGCATCATACAGTATCTCATTTAATCCTCTCAACACCCCTTTTTAGGTACTATCATTCACCCGTCACAGATTAGGAAACCCAGGGTCTCTCCCCAGAAACTTACAGCTTCCAGGTCACAAGATGCCTTTCCAGGACCGTCTTTCCCCTTCTTTCTCCAGTCATCCAACCCAGGAAATTAGTTCCCGAACTTCCTGCTCTTGAACTATACTGTTTCTCATTTAAACTTCTCTATCAGCAAAAGCTATTTGCTGAACTACAGACTGCCTGGAGCCTTCTATAAAACAGATCAAGGAGGTGGCTGGCTGTTCTGGTGTTTGTGGAGGCAGAGGAGGTGCCGAAGTAAATACGCCTGGCATTCGGAGGAACTGGTCCCCTTCTCCAGGGCCGGGCCTTCCTGGGTGAGGGGCATTGTGGGCTCACCTTGCAGGAGGATCCTGGTCTCTGAATCTGTGTCTGGGACTTGGTCACTGAGGTCTGCGGCGTGGATCTCCTCTCGCTGCACTCCGTCTGCCAGTGGAACGTGAGAGCCCCATGGCACCGCCCTCTCCAACAAGGCCCTGCCTCACCCCCCACCCCACCCCCAGTCTCAACCCTTCTGCGGTGGCTGACTCACTGTGGCCCCGGTGTTCTGGATCCAATGTGTGAACGGCCACAGTTTTGGTGACTCTCATTCCTTCTGGCTGAACAGTGTTGGGATGGGATAGGGGAGGGGGAGGTCAGGTGAATAAAAGAACAGACACAGTTGGTCAGCAGGGCATGGGCACAGTGGCATCACCTGTCCTAGCTCTGTGACTGGGAGTCAGTTTTCCTAACCACCCCCGCCCACCCAGCTTCTCAAAAGTCTGTAAAATAAAAGAATATGCATAAAGTACTGAGTGCAATACCTGACATAAAAAAGTGCTCTGTTAACCTAGGGGCTCTCTCAGCATCAATGTTCCAATGGAAGCTCTCCTTCCATGTTGGATTGCTGCCTTTATGCCTTTCCAGAACACATTCTCCTTTAGTGTGAAATTATTTTAAATTTAATTTATTTTTTTAAATAATAGTTTATTGTCAAATTTGTTTCCATATAATACCCAGTGCTTCTCCCCACAAGTGCCCCCCTCCATGACCATTCTCCTCTTCTCCCCTCCCCCTCCCCCTTCAGCCCTCAGTTCATTTTCAGTATTCAATAGTCTCTCATGATTTGCATCCCTCTCTCTCCCCAACTCTCTTTCCCCTCCCCCTCCCCCTATGGTCCTCTGTTAGGTTTCTCCTGTTAGACCTATGAGTGCAAACATATGGTATCTGTCCTTCTCCGCCTGACTTATTTTGTTTAGCATGACACCCTCGAGGTCCGTACACTTTGCTACAAATGGCAATATTTCATCTTTCTCATTGCCATGTAGTACTCCATCGTGTATATATACCACATCTTCTTGATCCACTCATCAGGTGATGGACATTTAGGATCTTTCCATGATTTGGCTATTGTAGAAAGTGCCGCTGTGAATTGGTGTAAATGTGCTCCTATGCATCTGCACTTCTGTATCCCTTGGGTTATGAGTCTGTTCAGATTTTCTATCTCTTCTCATTTGAATTTTGGTAGTGCATGTGCATTTAGGAATTTGCTTATTTCTTTGAGATTGTCCAGTTTGTTGGCATATAATTTTTCATAGTAATCTCTGATGGTTGCTTGTATTTCCGAGGAATCTGTTGTAATAGATCCATTTTTCTTCATGATTTTGTCTATTTGAGTGTTCTCTCTTTTTTTTCTGAGGAGCCTACCTAGAGGTTTATCAATTCTGTTTATTTTTTCACAAATCCAACTCTTGGATTCATGGATCTGTTCAATTGTTTTTTGGATTCTATCTTGTTTAATTTTGCCCTGATCTTTATTATTTCTCTTCTTTTGCTGGGTTGGGGTGCTCTTGCTGCTCCCTTTTTAGTTTCCTTAGGTGCTCTGTTAGGATTTGATTTTCTACTTTTTCTAGTTTGTTGAAATAGGCCTGGATTGCAATAAACTTTCCTTTTAGGACTGCCTTTGCTGCATCCCAGGGAGTTTGGATTGTTGCATTTTCAATTTCATTTATTTCTATGTATTTTTTAATTTCCATTCTAATTATCTGGTTCACCCAATCATTCTTCAGTAGGGTAGTTTTTAACCTCCACATTTTTGGCGATTTTCCAGACTTCTTCCTGTGGTTGATTTTAGTTTCATAGCATAGTGATCTGAAAGTGTGCATGGTATGCTCTCAATTCTTTTGTATTTATGGAGTGCTGTTTCAAGACCCAGTATGTGATCTATCTCGCAGAATGTGCCATGTGCACTTGAGAAGAAAGTGAATTTCCTAGCTTCAGGATGCAGAGTTCTAAATATGTCTATTAATGACATCTATTCCTGTGTGCCATTCAGGTCTATTGTTTCTTTAGTGATTTTTTTTGTCTGGTTGACCTATCCATTGTTGTAAGTGGGGTATTAAAGTCCCCTACAATTAGCACATTCTTATCAATAAGATTGCTTCTGTGTGTGATTAGTTATTTTATGCGCCAAATTTGGCACATAGATGTTTATAATTGTTAGCTCTTCCTGATGTAGAGACCCTGTAATTATTATTAATGTCATTTTCCATGTTTTGTTACTGCCTTTAGTTTAAAGCAGAGTTAACACTGATCCTTCTCAAGTTATTCCAAAATATAGAAATGGAAGGAAGACTTCTGGACTCATTCTACAAAGCACATATCACTTTGATTCCTCAGACAGACAGAAACCCAACAACAACAAAAAAAGAGAACTACAGGCCAATATCCTTCATGAATACAGATGGAAAAATACTCAACAAGATACTAGCAAATCAAATCCAACAGCATATATAAAGAATTATCCATTATGATCAAGTGGGATTCATTCCTGGGTTACAAGGCTGGCTCAATATTCACAAATCCATCATTGTGATACATCACATTAGCAAAAGAAAAGATAAAAACCATATGATCTTGTCGATAGATGCAGAAAAAGCATTTGATAAATACAACAACCCTTCTTAATAAAAACCCTTGAGAAGTCAGGATAGAAAAACTTACTTAAACATCATAAAAGCATTTATGAAAAGCCGACAGCTAATGTTATACTCACTGGGGAAAAACTGAGAGCTTTCCCCCTGAAATTGTGGACACGACAGGGATGTCCACTCTCACCACTGTTGTTTAACATAGTGCTGGAAGTCCTAGCATTAGCAATCAGACAATAAAAAGAAATAAAAGACATCAGAATCGGCAAAGAAGAAGTCAAACTTTCCCTTTTCGCAGACGACATGATACTCTACATAGAAAACCCGATCGAGTCCACCAGAAGCCTTCTAGAACTGATCCATCAATTCAGTAACGTTGCAGGGTACAAAACAAATGTACAGATATCGGTGGCACCCTTATCCACCAAAAATGAAGCAACAGAAAGAGAAATCAAGACATGGATCCCATTTACAATTGCATGAAAAATCATAAAATACCTAGGAATAAACCTAACCAATGATGTAAAAGACCTATATGTTGAAAAGTATAGAAGACTTATGAAAGAAATTGAGGAAGACACAAAGAAATGGAAAAACATTCTGTTCTCACGGATTGGAGAATTAACATTGTTAAAATGTCATTATTACCCAAAGCAATCAACATATTCAATGCAATCCCCATCAAAGTTGCACCAGCATTCTTCTCAAAGCTAGAACAAACTATATTAAAATTAGTATGGAATCCTTTCGAGTGATATTGATGCACACATTTTCCTTTGGAGAGTGAGTATTCTCCATGGCATGATGGTAAATGTTTGACATCCGGCTCTCCAGGATGAAAAGAACCTGATTTGTACCACTGACATTTTCCATCCTGTGACTATCGCTGCTATGGTGGATTTCAAGCTACCAGCACGAGAGAGTGCAGACTGGCAGAGTCGTGGACACGCTGTCCCTGGGGTGCGCCTTGCAGTCTCCAGCGCCCTACTCAGGTTTCTTCCCATTGGTGCCACACTGGGCCATATTGGGACCCCTGATAAATGGGATAATTAAGATTGTGTTCCTGGGGGCGCCTGTCAGTCTTGGTGTAAGAGCATGTGATTCTCGAGCTCGTGGTTTGAGTGCCACATTGGCTGTCGTGATTACTTAAAATCCTGTGTCACCTGGGTGGCTCAGCTGGTTAAGCAGCTGACTTCGCCTCAGGTTATGATCTCATGGTTCATGAGTTTGGGCCTTGTGTTGGGCTCTGTGGTGACAGCTCAGAGCTCTGAGCCTGGAGCTGCTTCAGATCTTTATCTCCTACTCTTATTCCCGTCCCTGCTCACGCTCTGTCACGAGATATATGTACCTTTCAAAAAAATACATAAATATATTTAAAAATGGGAAAAAACTTTTTTGTAGTATAAAACATTTTTAAGTAGTTTATTGTCAAATTAGTTTCCATACAACACCCAGTGTTCTTCTCCACAAGTGCCCTCCTCCATCACCACCACCTCTTTTCCCCCCTCTTCCTTCAACCCTCAGTTCGTTTTCAGTATTCAATAGTCTCTCAAGTTTTGCATCCCTCTCTCTCCCCAACTCTCTTTCCCTCTTCCCCTCCCCCTGGTCCTCCATTAGGTTTCTCCTGGTCTCCTGTTAGAACTGTGAGTGCAAACATACGGTATCTGTCCTTCTCTGCCTGACTTATTTTGCTTAGCATGACACCCTCGAGGTCCATCCACTTTCCTACAAATGGCCAGGTTTTATTCTTTCTCATTGCCATGTAGTACTCCATTGTATATATATACTACATCTTCTTGATCCATTCATCAGTTGATGGACATTTAGGCTCTTTCTATGTTTTGGCTATTGTTGACAGTGCTGCTATGAACATTGGGGTACATGTGCTCCTATGCATCAGCACTTCTGTATCCCTTGGGTAAATCCCTAGCAGTGCTATTGCTAGGTCATAAGGGAATTCTATGGATAGTTTTTTGAGGAACCTCCACAGTTTTCCAGAGTGGCTGCACCAGTTTACATTCCCAAAAACAGTGTAGGAGAGTGCCCGACTCTCCACCCTCGCCAGCATCTATAGTCTCTTGGTTTGTTCATTTTAGCCACTCTGACTGGTGTGAGGTGGTATCTCAGTGTGGTTTTGATTTGTGTTATCCTGATGATGAATTATGTTGAGCATCGTTTCACGTGCCTGTAGGCCATCTGGATGTCCTCTTTGGGGAAGTGTCTGTTTATGTCTTCTGCCCATTTCTTCACTATGTTATTTGTTTTTTGCGTCTGGAGTTTGATGAGTTCCTTGTAGATTTTGGATACTAGCCCTTTATCTGATGAAATGATACCCTACATGGAAAAGCCGGCAGACTCCACCAGAAACCTTCTAGAACTGATCCATCAATTCAGTAAAGTTGCAGGGTACAAAATCAATGTACAGAAATCAGTTGCATTCTTATACACCAAAAATGAAGCAGTGGAAAGAGAAATCAAGAAACTGATCCCATTCACGATTGCACGAAAAACCATAAAATACCTAGGAGTAAACCTAACCAAGGATGTAAAAGGCCTATATGATGAAAACTATAGAAAACTTATGAAAGAGATTGAAGAAGACACCAAGAAATGGAAAAACATTCCCTGTTCATGGATCGGAAGAATAAACTTTGTGAAAATGTCATTACTACCCAAAGCAATCTACACATTCAATGCAATCCCCTCAAAATTTCACCAACATTCTTCTCAAAGCAGAATAAACTATCCTCAAATACGTAGGGAACCACAAAAGACCCTGAATAGCCAAAGTCATATTGAAGAAGAAAACCATACAGGAGGCATCACAATCCCAGACTTTAGCCTCTACTACAATGCTGTCATCATCAAGACAGTATGGTATTGGCACAAAAATAGACATATAGACCAATGGAATAGAATAGAGAACCCAGAACTGGGCCCACTAGTGTATGGTCAATTAATTTTTGACAAAGCAGGAAAGAGTATCCGGTGGAAAATAGACTGCCTATTTAGCAGGTGGTGCTGGGAGAACTGGACAGCAACATGCAGAAGAATGAAACTAGACAACTTTCTTACACCATACTAAAAAAGAAACTCAAAATGGCTGAAGGACTTGAATGTGAGACAGGAAAGCATCAAAACCCTCGAGGAGAAAGTAGGAAACAGCCTCCTTGACCTCCACTGCAGCAATTTCCTACTCGACACATTCCCAACGGCAAGGGAAATGAAAGCAAAACTGAACTATTGGGACCTCATCAAGATAAAAAGATTCTGCACTGCAAAGGAAACAATCAAGAAAACTAATAGGCAAGCGACAGAATGGGAAAAGATAGTTGCAAAAAACCTTTAAAAATTCAAGTCTTGTTTCATTAAAGTCAGGAAAGAAATATTATAATAAATTCTGATCCGAGTATATATAAGACATTTCACTGTAAAATCATACTGTCAGTTTTGAAGCAAATGCTTTTCAATGTTTCAATATTTTTACAGCTACTTTAACTTTTGGGGCAAAACTAACCACTAAACAATGTTATCCATTAACAAAAGGCATATAGATGGGGGCCTTCATTTTTTCTTTAGCTTCAGGTTCCAATTATGGTTCAACTTGCCACCATTTCCATTTAAAATTTTGATCTTTTGTTCATCATAGTTTTTTGGCATTAATTTTGATTCCTTACAATATTGCAGAAAAATATTGTTCTTCTTATGGTCTCACATTTTGCTTGAGATTATTAATAAAAGGTGATACAAAACTTTTATTTAAAAAATTTTTAATGTTTATCTCTTAGAGAGAGAGAGAGAGAGAGCTGGGGCAGGGAGGAGCAGAGAGAGAGGGAGATGCTGAACTCAAAGCTGAACTCTGTTCTGTCAGTGCAGACCCCAGTGTGGGGCTCAAACTCTTGAATTGTGAGATCATGACCTGAGTTGAAGTCTGACACTAACTGACTGAACCACCCAGGCACCACCAGACTTCTATTTTTATTGATAGCTTGATCTCGTGTTATATTTGAGAATGTTCATCACAAGGAAAGAGTAGAAATGTAAATGTTTCTCACTCACCCTAATCCCAGCCTTGCTTCCAAACTTGCAGAACTCCTAAATTTCCTAAGCTGGACACTGGACACTCCTGTGTCTCAGGGTCAGGGTCTCCAGCCTCGGTTGACAGCATGGGGACACAGGAGCCTCTCCCGAATGACAAGGGACGGCAGGTGCCCCATGGACTCACCACGACCTTCAAGGTCTTCTTGACACCATCCATCACGTAATGATTGAAGACAGTAGCCTTGACTTCCACCTCATGTAGACCGATCTTCAGAGGCACGATGAGAAAAGGCACGGCTATTGAGGACTTGGCTGGGATTTCCAGAATCTGCTGGTAGGACTTCTTGGCGGTGGCCAGGCTACAGAAGGCTGGGTTGTAGAGCAGGTTCACCCTCACCTGCCAGGGACAGAGTAGCAGTCAGGGGCAGGTGCCATGGCCTCCCCGCCCCCCGACCACCCAAGCTCTCCATCATACCTCTGCCGCCCCGGGAACCCACCCTGAGATCCCCCACATCCTGGTAATTGTAGAGCACGGCTCGGATCTCCACTTGCTCATTGCGCACGACAGAGTAGGGCAGCCGCAGGTCGATGAAGAAGTCTTGCATCACCGTGACCTCATAGGGGTCAGCCACGCAGATCCCTGCCCGGGAGTGGAGTGTCAAGGGGAGGAGGTGGACAGGGGCTCAGTGCTCACCCCTGACTGCGGGAGCGGTGTCAGGCTCAGCCTGTGTTTGTAGAAGCTCATGGGCTAAACCGTTGTAAACGTCACGCATTACCGATGGTGGTGGCAGCTGGCAGTCACTGTGGTGAACGATGTCGACTTTCTTCTTGTAGTTTTACTCAT
>PJEM01013880.1:0-38279 GCA_004023845.1 Helogale parvula
TACCCCTTCTCCACCCAAACCCACACTCTGGCACCTCATTATGACTCATACCTGTCACATATCTCTCTTCTGAACTTCCCCCCACTGGTCCCTTTCTCCTGGGTATCAGTTTAAACATTAAAAAAAAAAATCTTTCCTACTGGACTATAATCCTTTGAGGCAACACATTATTTCTGAGGTCTCTCAATGACCCCATCATACCAAGCTCAGGGTAGAAGCACAATAATATCTTGAATCTGGAATCCAGGTACACCCAAGGACTTTGTGGAAGCAATTGGTGTCTTTTCCTCCCCAGGGAAAGAAGTCCTGGAGAGGGGATTCCTGAGTGGGATCTGGACAACTGGCACATGGCCCAAGCAGCTGGCATGGTCTGTGACCAGGCTTGTTGCAGGAGTCAGGACCAAGGGAAGCTTGCCGTTCTCGGGAAGTTGGATGTCGTGGTGCCACAGAAATGAACATGTGTCTAAAGAACAAGGTGCTGCTATTCTGGAGAAGTACACCTCTGTCTACCCTCCTACCAGTGAGAATCAGCCAAGATTATAATGTCCACTTTTGGAAGGGCAGCTGGGTGGCCTTCCTTCACTAGGGGCTCAGGTGACTATGCAATAAGAAATATTGCAACCCCAAGTTCCTACTGCTTGTCATGCTATGAGGTGCTCTGAGAAATAGATGATAGGTGGGCAGGTTGCAGGGGTCCTGCATGAACTTTATGGGAAGGATTCTACTTGCTGAAGGGAAAGAAAGACACGTGGGGACTCTTCTCTGCCTCCCTATCTTTATTGAGGTGTAATTAACAAAATTGGATCTATTTAAGACATACAACTTGATGCTTTGAATTCTTTTCACACGTGGGGATTATATCGGGAAGATGATGGAATCCCAGAGTTTCTACCTTCAGATCTGAATATGAAAGCTCAACAAACAATTGTGATTTTTTTTTATGCCAGTCACTAGCAGGAACTGGGGAATGCATAAAGCCAAATCAAACAAGACTTCTGCCCTCCGGAAGTGTATAATCTAAAGGCAATTCCATTTTGGCCACACAGTTATAAAATATGATCAAGAAACTCTGAGCCAACAGCCCAAGAGTTTGGGTTGGAAATGTCCTCCTTGACTATTGATGCTGACGAGGGTGTGGAGAAATGGGCACCCTCCTACACTGCTGGTGGGAATGTAAACTGGTGCAGCCACTCTGGAGAACAGTGTGGAGGTTCCTCAAAAAATTAACAATAGAACTCCCCTATGACCCAGCAATAGCACTGCTAGGGATTTACCCAAGAGATAACAGAAGTGCTGATGCATAGGGGCAAATGTACTCCAATGTTCATAGCAGTACTGTCAGCAATAGCCAAATCATGGAAAGAGCCTAAATGTCCATCAACTGATGAATGGATCAAGAAGATGTGGTTTATATATACAGTGGAATACTACATGACAATGAGAAAGAATGAAATCTGGCCTTTTGTAGCAACATGGATGGAACTCGAGAGTATTATGTAAGTGAAATAAAGCAGAGAAAGACAGATGCCATATGTTTTCACTCATATGTGGAATAGGAGAAACTTAACAGAGGACCATGGGGGAGGGGGAGGGAGAATTAGTTAAGGAGAGGGAGGGAGACAAACCACAAGAGACTTAATTAAATACTGAGAACAAACTGAGGGTTGATGGGGGTGGGGAAGAGGGGAAATTGGGTGATAGGCATGGAGAAGGGTACTTGTGGGGATGAGCACTGGGTGTTATATGGAAACTAACTTGACAATAAACTATATTTAAGAAAAGAAAGAAATGTCCTCCTCCATTCTAGCCTCCTTCTAACAAACCTGTCCCTGCAGACTTGAGCTCTGCGGATAGCACACAGCCACCCCTGCTGTTACCAGGCGTTCTGAAGTTGACCTGTTCATTTCTCACCACTCACTTTTGGCTGGTTCTTTAGCCCTTTGTGTGTCCAGCTTCTGCCTCTAACTGTTCTTCAAATTTCCCTGACTATGCCCTGGGCATAGCCGCAGCCCAGAAATAATTTACTGGGCACCTTTTGCCTCTTCTTTTCCTCTGTGCTGGATGTTTTCTCTTGCCCTGGATCCTTCACTCTTCCTTCCCCCCACCCCACTCTATTCTCTGGACATCTGACTCATCCGAATTGCCTCTGTGGCTCTCTTGCTTCTGGAGGAATGAAAGAGGTTGGGAGGATATGGGATCAGAAATTGCTTCTCTGCTCCTTCCCTACTGGCTCACTGTGGGTTGGCTGTTTTCCATAGCACCTCACAGAAGCGCTTTCTTATAGAGCTTTTTGCTTAATGACTCCCTTCCCTTCCCCTTCCAGCTTAGGTGATAGTGACTCCCAGCTTTTCTTAGCCCTAGAATGCTGTACTATTTCCTTCCCTTAAACCCTGCTCACACCTTTTTATATAGTTCTTTTTGTGAAACTCTCCTTAAATTACCAGTGTTATCTCTTGGCTTCCAGGTCCCTGACTGAGGCCACTGTTTCTAGTTCGTGCCTTTTGGTAATTTTTCTCGGCCCTCACAAATGGTGATGATGGTTAAGAGGGATATTGTCTGGACCCTGGATCCTCACATTGGGTCTCATGGGAATAGCCAAACGGGCCTGCAATTCACTCAGTGTCAGGGACGCTGCTGAACATCCTACAATGCACAGGACAGCCCTTTCCCCCAAGACTAAAGAATTATTTGGTCCCAAATGGCAATAGAAGAAAGGCTGAGAAACCCTGCTCCACCATATTGTTTCTGTTTGAGGGATTAGGAGAAACCCACAGGGTTCTTTTGGGATCGATCAGTAAGGTTCAGGCACACAGAGTGTCCTGGGTGAAAAGTTTTCTAAGAGAGACCAAAATCAGTGTAGATGGAGCCGAAGTCCAGGGAATTGAGAATTAGACCTGAGAGATGAACCCCACAGGTGCTGAATGTCAGTGCTACGCAGAGCCCCACTGGCATGGGTGCCAAAGTTTAGAGCTCAGCCTGGAGCTTGCTAGCCTGATCCTCCCACATGCCTTGGCTTTGTGCTCTACCTGCCTCAAATTCCCATTTGAGGTTGAGACATGGATGAGTCCATCTATCTCACTGCCAAGTCCACACTCCTTCCTCTAAGGTAGCATGTCTATTCCATAAGGCAAAGAGAGAATTTTGATGCATGTGAAGCCGTTGGGAATAGAAGTTCCAGAAGGAAGGAAAAATGGTGGATATGACATTGAAAGATCTGAAAAGAAAAGAGGAAGCAAAGACACCTTGGACTGACCATGGCAGAAGGCTCAGTAACTAAAAGGGTTGGGTAGGGGGAGTGTAATTTAGACCCACAGAGATATAATGAATGAATGGGATTGATTTGCCTCAGTATCCCAAATTTGCAAAGGTGTCTTAAAAAAATTTTTGTGTGTGTGTCTTTATTTTGAGGGAGAGAGAGACAGAGAGTGAGTGGGGGAGGGACAGAGAGAGAGGGGACACAGAATATGAAGCAGGCTCAGGCTCTGAACCGTCAGCACAGAGCCCAACACAGGGCTCAAACTCAGGGACTGTGAGAGCGTGACCTGAGCCGAAGTTGGACACTTAACCGACTGAGCCACCCAGGTGTCCCATTCAAAAGGTGTCTTGACGTTATGGAAACTGCTCTTTGGGTAACACAGATATTGCTCTTTGAGAACTTCGTCAGTGGATCCCCAGTTTCTGCCTGTCCCTGTGGGGAGAATTGTCAGTAATCATGGCCAGGTGGTCAAGGAAGAGCAGCAATCAGGTACTTGGGACCAGCTGACCTAGAAGTGGGCATGGAGCATGGCTGTAGTGGTGATGTCCACAGAAGCATTGCTTCCCGCGAGCACGCAAGGGCATCCAGCACCCTTTGAAGTCAGTCAGTGGTCTGTCTGTAATAATTGATGTGCATGGTCCCCTAATCAGGGACCAGGGTCCAATGCCAATTGTTTCCTTTACTTTTTAATGGATTCGAACTCCATACCCAAGCTTAGAAAATCAAAGCACTTCTGGAAGATATTTATTAGCGGCCAAATTATAAAAACACATAGCAAACCTTTAGTTTGCATTACAAGTGTTAATATATGCAGAGCCCCGTGAATAGCTCATCTTTCTGCCTCTCTTGTATCTTAAATTTTTCATTACAAATTTCCAGGGCTTCAAAGTAGACTCTCACAGCCAGTGCCTTTTTTCTCCCTTGCATGACAAAGAGCTGTCAAAAACGGTTCCTAGGCTGGCTAGTTTCTTCTCCTTTTTTCTCTCATCTAAATGTCAAACAACTTAGCTTAAATAAAGCCCAGCATTCTTCGTCTGGTGCTTCTCAAAAGAAAAACACCACCACAGAAGGCATCTACAAAGGCCCTAATTAATGTTTCTCATTGATTTGGTTTTAGTGTGATGTATTTTATGAAAAAAATATGAATCCAGAAGGCACTCTCATTAAAATCATTAGCGGCTCAACATTGGCTGCAAACAGCCTGGTGCGTGGTGGGGCTTAGGAACCCAGACTCACACAAACACGCAGGACTCGCATGTGCCCTTGTACATGCCCATGACACGCCTTTCAGGTCACACACAGCACACCTGGGTGTGAGCGCATAAAACATTGTGTGCAGAGTATGCACAAAACACCTACACACACACATCCACGCGTCACTGATGCACATGGAGGCTTACAGACGCCTGACTATTCATGGGGTGTACATGAAAACACCCCACCACAGTGTGTGCTCACACCACGGGTGCACATACCTGCACGATGGGTATCAACACATTAGAAGAAGGGAAGAGAACTGCCTTCTATGTTCCCCGGGATTATATTCTCAGGAGAGGCTGAGAAATACCTGTGCCAGACATTTTTCATATAAGATATCATTTCTCATGAAGATGCTCTTTGCATTTCTTTTTCAGCTGGCCTCCTAATACCATGGGCCAGAGCTATCGGGACCTATCAGGGACATGCAGGCGTTTACCTCTTTTGCAGAGACTGAGTTTTCTTTGGATGGCTGGGATGTTTTCTGAAGCTCTCTCTTCTGATTGGTCTCAGACCCCTCATGCTGGGGATGGACAGGAGAAACAGAGGAATTCTTCATCTTGACAGGGCAGGAAGGAGAGCCCCATGCTGCTGAAGCTGACATTTTGGCTCCATTGATGACAGCTCTCGCCAGTGGTGGATGTTGGCAAAATCTCACATTTTGCTTCCTTTCTAGAAGTCGGTTCTTGGCTAAACAAACTCTGTGTCCGTCTCATGTGCTGTTTTTAAAATGCCGTTTGTTGTTTTCCAGGAGTGGCAATTTTCAAAAGGGCCTCCACAACTTATACAGAGACCTGGAGGGAGCTGTCCCCTCAACGTCACCTCTAGGATGCATGCGCTCTCTACTCACCTAGTGCCGCCCTTGGTCTACCCATTTCCCTTGAGGCCAGCGGCATTGGAGATGGACCCGAGTAGTTCTCCTCCCTGGACAGCCTCGCTGGCTAGAGTTCCACACAAGAATCTGGGACCATAGCTATTGCTCTTATCGTAGAGCAGATTTGCTCTCGAGTTAAAATGCTTTGCCTTTGTTTCACACACATATATTTTTTTCAAGGATTTTGTAGGGAGGAAGATTCTTGAGCCAAGGCATGGTTTATATATTTTTAGAGCCCACATGTCAAGAGCTGTCTCGCCCTAAACGATACATGAAAGTTGGACTACATGGTGGTAAGTTGACTGCAAATCCTCAGAAATGAGACTCCCTGGTTTTCCAAGGTCTTCTCCACCAAGCTCACAGGGGCACAGGCTTGATCTCAAGGACCCTTTTCTCCCCTCCCCAGGATGCTGGCAGGACCATGGTTAGCCCTCTGTACCTTGCACACCCACATCTCCCCACAGAGAATTTGCTAAGCCCAGGGTTGAAAGCCTTACATTTGAGGGCCATGCTACCCTGTGTTCAAGGTCAGAGTTCACTCAAATGCCCTTCTAACCTCTGGTCCCCTCTTGAGCTTCCTGCCTCCTCACCCACATGGCACAATCAGTAGGCTGGCAGATGGGTCATTTCTGTCTTTCACTTTAAGGCGTGAATGACTGTAAAGTCCCCACATTTTACATCTGGAAGGAAGGAGGAAGACTGTTCAGCCTCAGTCCTAAACCCTGTTCAACAATCCATTTTTACCAAACTTTGGGTTCTTGGGTGCTTGCTGGCCATTAACAATGTGATTGATACTTGGCTTCCTATTTGGTGACCAGTGTATATGATCATTCAGAATCCCAGAAAGGTGAAGGGATGAAGGCAACTTCAATCCATAGCACATATGAAAACAAACAACATTCAATAGGGAGCCATGGAGATAAAATAAGTAATGGCTACTTTAAGCGTGAGAGAGAGAGAGAGAGTGTGTGGGGGAGGGGGAGTAATGTGCCAGAGCCTCTCCAAGTAATTAAAGTACAGCTTTCGAGTGTTGCCATTTGTCAGAACAAAGTAAATATTGGAATCTTAATACTTGCATCCTCTTGGCTAAATATCCTTCTGTGGCTATTGCTCAAATATTGAAAATACTTGTGTAAGTTCTAGTGCAAAACTACCATCGGAGTGATTTATGGAGAGACATAACCTGCTGCCTCTCTGAATTCATGCATCCACCATTACAGTTCATATCAATTTTGCTCTGGTCCCCATTAGCAATATTGTCAAAAAAAATCACAGAAAAATAACGACCCTGCAAGCCAAGAAATTTAGATCCGGATATGAGCCGTAAATCTGTATTAATTTAATAGTTAAAGTGCGTTAATGCTTTGTAATATTTTTTCTTTATAGAGAACACAATAGTGAGGTCATCTGTAATAAAGATGTTAATCCTGAGCCACCTGCTAGTTTGTTTTGCCTCGTGGGGCAAGAGGACGTTAATGGATGAAATATGGTTTCAAGCTCCTTAAAATAGTGTTTTATGGCAACCTCTATGCAGGTCTATAAAACACTCACTCTGAGTGATAAAGAGTCTCAAGAAGGGATATACACTCTCCATCATGCCCGATATGACATTAGCTTTGCTTAACTTATCACTGAGCTACAGACACCCACTGGGCTGGACAGCAAGGGAGACCAAGAAGAGCCCTAGGGCTCAGAGAGGGGTAGAGTGAGTTGTCTGGCCTTTTGAACCAGTGTTTCCAGGGCTCAGCCAGGGAAGGTGTCCATTCCAGAATCCTGGCTCTTTGGCTCAGGAAAAGGATCTATTATTCCATCACTGGATTTCTGGGCAAGTGTTGTCACATGTACAAGGAAAAAAAAGTCATACTCACCACCTATCTCTGAAAGCATTTCCCTTTTCACATTGTGAAGAATACCCTTTAAGTTTCAGTTATTTCTTTCCAGAATAAACAAATAAACCCATGCAGAGCCTTCTCATTCCCTTTTTAATGTTTTTTATTTATTTTTGAGAGACAGAGAGAGACAGTGTGAGTAGGGGAGGGTCAGAGAGAGGAGATACAGAATCTGAAGACAGGCTCCAGGGTCAGCACAGAGCCCGACACGGGGCTCGAACCCACAAACCTCAAGATCATGACCTGAGCTGAAGTCGGACGCTTAAGCGACTGAGCCATCCAGGAGCCCCTGATTCCATTTTTAAATACTTGCATTTCTGTCTTCCTTTTGGTTTGGAACCAGTGAAGGTCCCCTTCCCTGACACACCCAATGCCCTATTCAGATAGTGCCAATCTCAAGGTGGTAGACCTTCACAGACTTAGGGGTAAACACTTCACCTTGGCATTCAAGGCTCATGGACCATAGCTTGAGCATAGTGAGGTTGCAGGACACTTGCAGCTTGTGGAAGAGTGGGCATCTGAGGGAGTGGCTTACATATGTGCCCTAGACACACATAAGGAGTGTGTTCTTGGTATCTACTCTAAGAGAACACAGACTCCTGGTGGTACAAGGGACAGAAAGGCAAAGTGACCTAGAAGGTCAGTGTCACTGACCTCTCAAAGGGTTTGTTACACAACTCGCTCATCAGTAATTGGAGGTAGCAGGGCAGGGGGTACAGCCCTTAGGTGAAGGCTGAAATATACAAATGGAGTACCAGCAGGAAGGACAAGGATTCATAGACAAGTGAGAGGCGGGCACAGGAAGAGGTTCTGTTCCCTCCCTCCCACCTCCCTCCCTGCTGAGAGCAGAACTCAAGAAACCCAACCAGCAGGTAGGTTTCCAGATGGCTTTCAATGTCAGTGTCTAGGAAAGTGAGAACAAAGCTAAGATTTTTCAGAGGGTACAAGTGGCTTGAGATCCACAGAGGGACACAAGGCACTAGTACTGCTTCTTACTATGCCTATTTTCTGGTTGGGACCAAGACCTGCTAGCCACCTGTTAGGTGATTGTGAGAGAAGGAAGGCGCAACCCACAACTCTTCTGTGCGCCTTTGGAACACCGAGGCTGGACTAGGGCAGATGCAGCTGTACATCTGTGGTCATGGTGCCTCTGAATGGCTGAGAAATCCTATCTTGGCCACAGAAGCAACTCACTGGCTGTGTACAGGTGAGAAACTATAATGGTAGAGAGTTCTCCTCACCTTAAATTTTAAAGTTCTGTCTCCAACTTTATTGGTAAATACTCCTAAATGTGTGTAAACACAGAGCAGTGTGGAACATGTTTTCCCTCTCCACCTTTATTTATTTTAGCTACCATTCACTGTTCATCTATTTGCTAAGCCCCTCAAAAATATTATCTTATGGATCTTGCAAACCCTTTAAATAAATTGCTATTGTTAATCTCTTTTCCCAAGAGGGACGTTGAGGCTCAGGAGGTGACTGAGCTCACCCAAGGTCACAGAGTCTGCCTGCTTACCACCTCCCACAACGCCCTGTTGTTTTGGTTTTATAGTGCATGGTCAATGCGTTTGTCGAATGAAATAGCACTCATGACTATTTACAGTCAACACTTCCAGAATTGACAGGTGAACACATCAGGTGGACTTCCATCCTCTTCTGTATTTCTCCTCCCTGAGCCTGAATCCCTTGTGTGTTGGCTCTGGGGACTTGAAGGGCCTCAAAGAAAGATGTTGGTTCTCCTTATGCTTCTTTCCTTTCTTGATTTCTAAGGAGGGAAGCCTCTAGGAGCATCTGATTGTGAGTTCCCTTTGAAATTTCAGCTCAGCTCTGGGCCGAGGAGCACGCTTATTGTGATATGATGGTTCTGTGTCATTTTGTCAAGGATCACAGAGAGATGGGGACCCTGGGGTGTCCAGTGTCCCCACTACTAACTCAGCCCTCCGAGCCACCACGAAGTGGAGGCTGATTTCCGGGGTCTCTGGGCTGCTGGGGAGAGGACAAAGACTTATGGGAAGGAACACTCTCTGGACACTACTTTGTGTCAGATTCTATGTTAAGCTGTTGATTATTAACTTGGTTCTCATGTGAAGCCTATAATGTGGTCGTTTTACCTCTGTTCTATGATGAGGAAACTGAGGTTGAGGGAGCTTTAACCAATCAAAGGTCACTTGTGGAAATTGAGCAGTAGAGTTAATTTCGACTTAGATTTGACCATAAAACACTGGATTTTCCACTGAGCAAATTTGAAACAAGCAAAAAAAATATACTGGACGAAACCAACAGAAAGTTATGCATTGTTCTGAGCTGGTGGTTTATCTGATTTTAGCCTCTCACTGTCCTTGAGCTATTTTACAGTGTTACTGATGGATCAGTGGTAGCAATGCGAAATCATCCTTGTCAATAGAAATGCAAATGAATTCTGTCCAGCGTAGGTTTAATTAACTCTCCCCCTTCGCACCCTCAAAAACAAAACAAAACAAAACAAAACAAAACAATTTAACAGCAATTTGTAAATTTATTTCAACATTCCTTCGCTCTGTCAATTTATGGCTCTTTGATTTCTCCTCTGAAAAATTGTGACATCTTTTCCAATTCTTTCTTTCACACATGTTCATTACACATTTTATATTCATGTATATACGAAAGTCATGATTTTGCCTTTTTAGAAAATTATCTTTTAACAACCATGTGGCCAAAAGGCAGAGTTCAAGATAACGTGGCCACCCAGCAAACCCAGTCCCTGTCCAGCTGGGTTTTGTTCATTTAGAACAGACAAGGAGAATTAAGATGCAAGAAGACCCAACATCTGCGTCGTCCAAACCAGGCTAGATCGCCTCGTTATTGATTAAAGGAATCACATACCACTGCTATTTATAAATCCAGGGCTCCAAAGAGAATGTTTGTTTTTCCTGCTTTTAATTATTGAACATGAGACGCCAGTGTTGTTTTGCCAACAGCGGTACAATAGGTCTCTAATGAAACTCACTGAGCAACTAATAATGAAACCATTAGGCAGAAAGAAGTAACCAGTGCCATGTGAGATATCAATTAGCATTCTTCAGTGATCATTCTTTTGTTTCGATTGTTTTAAGGAAAGCTGTTTTGGGTGTTATTTCTTCAAATTTCTCCCACAGAACCTCCACCTCTGATGAAACTGTTATGGGGCCTGAGCTCTTGGAGTCAGATACTCCCCAGGTTAAGCTGTCTTTCTTCCACTAACTGCAGGATGGCTCAGTTCACTTTCCTGAATCCAAGTCCTTTCCTATAGGAAGAGGAAGTGATGATAGTTACCTGGAGGAATTACCGTGAGGTAAACTAGGAGCCTAATTGTGCTTAGTACGTAGTAGAGGTTTGACATGTTTTAGTTTTGTTTTCTTCCTTCCTCCCCTCCCTCTTTCTTTCCTCCTCCCTTCCTCCCCTCTCCCCTTTCCTTCCCTGCCCCTTCCCTGCCCCTTCCTCCCCTTCCTCCATCTCCCCTTCTCTTCTCCTCCTGCTCCTAAGCCCCTTCCCCTCTCTCCCCCTTCCCATTTCCTCCCCTCCCTCCTTCCTCCCCTCACTCTTTCATCCTCTTGCTCCTTCTCCCTTCTTCCCTTTCTCCCTTTCTTCTTTCACCTTCTAGCCTGTTTTCATAAGCCTAGTAGTCTCATCAGAGATCCTTACAAGTATCTCAGACTGTCTACCCATACCCTCCTCTCTAAAATTACAGTTCAGACAGAACCCCTACCAAAGGGATGAGTCTAGACATCCCTTCCCAGACCATAGGACCTTGAGGACAGATGACTGCCCAGCAGTAATCGATTCAGGAGTTGGGTCAAGCCAATGGGATTCTCTATTGTGAGACTTTGTACTAAGAGAAAGACACAAATTAGATGGTGGTGTCTGGGGCTAAAAGGTCACATAGGATCAGGTCAAGAACTGGTACCAAGGCACCAAGGTAGCGTTCTCTATCATTGTAATGGGAGAGTGGGAATTGGGATATGAGAGGAAGCTATGATTTGTGAGAAGCAGCCCCAAGCTGGGATGAGAAGCCATGTGGAGAGAGAAGGAAAGTGAGACACAAAAATCTGCCAAATGAATTTCTAGCCTTCATGAAGCCTACTTGTACTTCTTTTAAGAGTCATTTTGCTAAAGCAAATACAAAAGTCCCTGACTGAGCAAATTAGTCCCTCTGGGAAGGGGGCAAAGGGAGAGTGAAGGTCACAGGAAGGGGGCATTTTCTTCAAGGATATGAAGATTATAAAATGACAGCAGAAAGAGTCATACTTTATGAGTGGATCAGCAAACTTGAGGGTGGAAGGAGCGTGACTGACCCCTGACTTGAGATGCCTGAGGCCAGCACCCAGGACCGCTATTCTCACTTGAAAGAATGAAGGTGCCTGCCATTGGGAGGAGGCACGATAGGCATCATTAGCTCAATGTCTACATGTAAGGGTGAGGAACCAGCTTCTCCTTGTTAGGAGCTGGGAGGCTCAGATGGCACCTGCCTTGGGAGGCTGGAGGAAGGCTCTTCCCAGTTTCAAACTTTTAATTATCCCTAAACTTCTGTTTTATTTTCAAGAATCTGTTCATGGTCAAATAAGCGGACAAAAGGTCTCTAAGAGAAGGTGGGGGGAGGGAAAGAAGACATGGATGGGATGGAGGGATGTCAAACTTTGCCTAGTTTTTCAATTTAGGAGAGACAGCTTTCCCGACCTGCCACAAAATTAAACTAAATACATGTTTATCATATCATGAAAAGTGAGCGAGGACCTGAAATACAGGGGAAATCACACCCGGCTGTGGTGCTTCATAGAGAAAGTGAACCACAATGGTTCTTGAAGGATAGATGGCAGTCTGACAGGTGCAATGGGAGTGCACAGAAAAGTATTCCAGGAGGAGGAAACATCATATGGAGGAATATTAGGTCAGAAAAAATGGGAATGTATGGAATGTAGGAGTAGTTCTTTGGGCAGAGCATACAGGTATAGACCATGGTAAGACTAGCCTGTTCTGGGTCATCAATGCCAGTAAGAGGAATTTGTTTTCAATCTGGAGGCAAAGGGACGGCTTCTTTGAGCAGGGTGCAATGTGATTAGGGGCAAGATTTGGGGAAGTTAACTGGGCAGCTGAGTAAAGAGATTTGCAATGAGGAAGACAAATCAGTGTCAGTTTAGTGGACAGTAGCAAGTTCCAAAGTGGTTAAAAAAGTCATTGTGGTGGTGCTGGTGGGGAGATGAGACAGTAAAGGGCCCATCCGTGTTCTAACCAGAGCTATCAGAACAGCTGACCTTTTATAATTTTGTAAAATGGGGTCAGAGTAAGATTGTATTTGTACAGCAGTTTGGACTGCCAGTTACAATAACAATAAAAACAAAACAAAAATGAGAACACCTTCAGAATTCTGGGGTAGGAAGGAGAAAGGATACTGGCTTGCTGGGGAGTTCAAGGTCTAAATCATTGTTCTCAGCCAACACAGCGTTTGCCAAGCTCTTTGCTCATTCTTGGCCTTAGTTTTCTCATTCTTAAATACAGTAAAACTTTGGTTTGTGAGCATAATTTGTTCCAGTAACATGCTTATAATCCAAAGCACTTGTATATCAAAGTGAATTTCAAGAACCGTTGACTCAGTTGTGATCACGTGATGTTGGAATTATGTACTACTTGTATTGCAAGACATCGTTAGTTTATCAAGTTAAAATGTATTAGAAATGTTTGCTTGTCTTGCAGAACACACGCACAACAAGTTACTTCCGACCCAAGGTTTTACTGTATTTGGATACTAAAGCCTAATTTTTTTTAAGTTTATTTATTTATTGAAAGCATGAGCAGGGGAGGGACAGAGAGAAGGAGGGAGAGAATGTTGATATTGTTAAAAGAACTAAATACAGTAATATGATGAATGGAGAAATTACTATGGGATCTGGTATAAAACAGATACTAAATGTCCATTCTCTGTCTCCCTTTCCTTAGGGAGGTGGGCTGGGCAGTTGTCATAATGTTTGATGGATGTCATTCATGCCTTTATATACTTAAATGAAGATAAACACAAGTATTATATATACTTATAGTCCATATCCTAGGCAACATGTGTATCAATCATGGCCTAATCAGAAAAAAAGAAAGAATTTCAATTATCTAAGGTAGATTTTTTTTTTTTTTTAGTTTTATGTGTATTCATTTTTGAGAGACAGAAAGAGACAGAGCGTGAGCAGGGGAGGGGCAGAGACACAGGGAGGGAGAGTGAGACACAGAATCTGAAGCAGGCTCCAGGTTCTGGCCTGTCAGAGGGCTCAAACTCAGGGACTGTGAGATCATGACCTGAGCTGAAGTCCGACGCTTAACCTACTGAGCCACCCAGGTGCCCCAAGGTAGATGAGTTTTAATGCAGGAAATTTTGAAGGAACTGAGAAACCAAACAGAAGACAGTGTAGTGACCAGAGGTTAGGAAATTAGGAAGGCACTACTGCTCTGAGCCTGGAGGGACAGAGGGAAGAGGCAGCATTTTGAGTCACCCAGTGAAATGTGGAACCAAGACAGGCCTATCCAGTCTGACCTGGAGCCAAACAGAGCTCCTGCAAGAGACGCCACCTGAGGCAGAGCAACACCTGACCCTCCTTCTTCTGCCCTCCAGTCTCCCTGTGGTGCCTCCTACTGGCTGACTTCATCTGGAGGCTAGATGATAAGAGAGCCCAGACAGATAGCTTGCAGGGTCAGGACTCACGTGATACAAGACCAGAGAACCCCCTCACCCCATCCCCCCACAAAAGACAAGGGATAGATCTGAGGGTACACAGCCCCAGGACAATAGGGTGTTGACAGTGGGAAGTAGTAAGCCACAGGCTGCTAGCCCCTGGCTCAGAGCAAGAAGCAAATGAAGCCTGAGTTATATTGGTCCTTGGGAAAAAGCTGGCAATTTATCCGTAGAGTTCAGTACATGCCCCCATCAGGCCTGGCTTTTGTCAGATACAACTATAAATTTATGCAAGAATGAAACTGGACAGCTGGTCTCGGGACAGCGTGAGGGCCTCTCTCAAATATGGAGCTGATTTTTGTGGAAAAAGACTTATATGGTTAGGGGGCTCCATGGACCAATTCACCAGCAGCATTCTGTCCCAGCAGACTCTGTTCCTTAGAAATGACCATTTGGGAATTCTCCAGACGCATTCTCCATTTTGTCCTTGGTCTTTGCTATTGATTGGGTCCATGGGAGTATGTGAAGGGAGCTCTACAGAGACCTCGGGGTGAGTATGGACTCCAACCCCAGTTGAAACAGATCACAATCCAACATCCGAGTGGGTGCTGCCTCAGTTTCCCTCATCAGTTGACTTCCACAGTGCCCAGTCTGGAGAAGGGGGCAGTTCCCAGGACAATTCTAGGCCCCCTGAAACCATGCAGATTTGTGCCTTATCTTTGTCTCACTCTCACTATGCAACCTCAAGCCAGCAGGTGGTCTTTGGGCCTCCACCTCTTCATGAAGACAAAGTTGCCTTAGGTCCCAGCTACGGATTCTTCCAGCTCTGTGTCAATCCAATGCAGAAATGGTAGAAAGATCTTGGTCGATACCAATGATATCAGCAGGTATGATTTATCAAGCATTGATGTGCTAAGAATTTGTCCTGCATGTTGCATTGAGTCTTGGTCCAGGAGACTTTCCTAAGTTGGGGATGGTATTCACAGCTGCCTGCTGTAGACAGTCCCTCTCCTGCAGGCCACTCTCAGCTTTTGGATCCATCAAAGTACCTCGGGATTCCAGGTTCAGTTGCTTTCTCCTTCTAAATCCCATGCTTGCTTTATTCAAACATTATAAAGTCAACACCATGAGATGCAAACAAATTACTGTCAGGCATCTAGCTTTTGTTCCCTTAATTCAAGCACCAACTATACACACACTCCTTTACCTCACCTGCTTTGTGATTCTGGGTACATGATTCCTTCCTTAGTCTCTACAGGAAGGGCACAGGCCGGGCAGAGAGTGTGTCATTAAAGTATTTGCCCGTGATTAACTTTCCTGGTATAACTTATCAATGAGGACATGGCAGGAATAGGACACAAAGTATCTGAAGTTTGGCAAGCGTGAGCTTATCAATTTTCAGGCTCCCGAGATTCAGCACATACTCAAGGGTGTGTGCTGTCCCCTCTGTCCACCAGGTCCTGTTCAGCACCTCCTAACAGCCCTAAGTGTGCACTATTATCATCTTATTTTTAGAGAGTAAGCAACTGAGCTTTAGTTAGCTCATCAACTTTCTGAAAGTCCTCTAACCCTTGCTGTCCTGGCAAATTCATTCCGTGGGGGTTTTGGAAGCTCTGTGTGGGCAAGTGGCTGTCAGAGAGCTCCACGTACAGGTTTGCTCCATCCCCGACTCATCCCACCACCCAAGCACTGCAATGTGAGGCGATGTGAGTCCCAAAGGCAGAAGTCAGGATCCACACTGATGAGGGAAAACAGTTCCCTAAATGAAGTACAGTCTACACAGACTCTGGCCCCAAAGGGAGTAGAATGTACATGTATATGCCAAGCAGTGTTGGACCCTCTTTTCTTTTGCCTTTGGTTTCCAGAATGTATTTTGAGGCTCCTCTGAACCTCACAAATGTGAATGTGGCTACTTGCTATATGCCATCACTTTCCATGGATCAACTCATTCAGTCTACTATACCTATCCCCATTTTATAGCTGAAACAAGTGAGGCTTAGAGAGGTTGAATGACTTGACCAAGCCACCTAGCTGGTACGTGGTGTGGGAAGATGTGTACCCAGCTGCTCTGCACTCTGGACCACACTCCACTGACTCCCTTTACAGAGACTCCACCTGCTTAAGGCCACACAAACTCCATGCAGAACGCTTGGAATAAGCACTCCATAACATATCTTAGAATGAACTGCACTGTATGGGCAGCATCCCATTCCCTGTACCCCACAAAGGGCAGGGAGGCACTATGAAGACTTTGGCTTGTCCTGTGTGAGTCATTCTCACAAAGAATGGAGGGCAAGGGGGTATAATGCTTATATTTTCTGTTTACAGGAGGAACACATCAGTATTTAGGAGCTCAGTATTGAACATGGTCAACGTGAGGAGCCCAGGGCTCACCCGAATGGAGATACCAGTAGACGTTGGGGTCCACAGCTCGGGACATGTGCCCTGGGGAGTAGAGCCAGAGACTGAGCTGAAATGGCCTAGTGAAAGGTCCCCCAGGTCAGGATAGGTCTCCAGCACATCGATCCAGCCTAGCCTGTCCGCATAGTCAGGCTGGATCTGTCTTGTATGTTCAAATTGTGAACTTGGAAGGTGGCTACCTGAAAAATAGTTTGAGGCTCAGAGAGCTGGCGCCAGGCAGCCCATGGCGAATCCTCAGTCCCCCCATCCTGGTTCAAGTAAGTACATCTCATTCTAGGGCAGTGGCCATCGGTTCAACAGGCCCAGAGAAGGCCTGGTCTGAGTTTGGCCGCTGAGATCCAAGGGGAGTGCAGAGCCCACACCAGGTCACCCACAGGCCATTCTCTGCACACAGCTTTAGCTTTCTTGGGAAATCAGCTAACAGCTTTTTCTTGGCTTGCCTCAGACTGCTAATGTAATAGTGCTTATTTTCAGAATCTTTGTGAGGCTGGGGGAAAGCATCAGGGTTTCATTGTAAATCCATTATGTCTTCTTTGGTTAGAAATTATCCCTGACAAGCAGTCCCACGGCAAAGAAAAGTCAGTATTATTTTGCAGAATAAAAAGGGGGATTGGACACTTCTTTTATTATTTTTTTATTATGACTGTCCTCCTTTTGGTTATGACATTCGATGTATTATTTAGCTTAAGTGCTTGATTAAAGAAGACCTGGTGGGGGGTGGAGTAGGAACTGGAAGGGGCAATCGCTCAGACTCTGGGCTTCCTGCTTTTCGCCTTGGTAGTTGGGATGGAAATAAACTGTCACGACCCTTTGGGGATCCAGACTTGTACCTTGGGCAAGGAGATCACGTTCTGACTAAGGGACCTTCTGGACGTTTCTGGGTCAGCAGAACCTTGGTGCCTTTCTTTCATATACCGGAACCCTTGTGTCTTTATTAAATATTAATTTGCTGTCAATAATTAAATGCTGATTATTTGATCTCTAATGGGGTCAGGATTCCCACAGTCCCATATTAGTGTAATAATGCAAAAGTAAAAATTGCCTGTCAGATGGAAAAAAAATGTACTTATTATTCTTTCTTTGTTCGGAGTAAAATGGTTTGTCTTAAATTAAAAATTAAAAGCAGAATTTTCTTTAATCTTCGAATTAAATTAGTGCTAATTAGTTCTATTTTCTGTACAACATTCACATGCTAAAATCTCGGCCATTCCTTCAGCGTATTAATGGTGCCCTTTGGCTGTAATCAAGATTGTCTTACATTAAAAATGATACAGTTAACTCAATTATATTAAGATTCATTGTTCTCAAATCACAGGGTTATGACTAGAAGCTGTTGAAACTGTCAGAAGGGCTGAGATTGCCGGGGCGCGGAATAAAGTCATCCAACATTTTCATCTCAAAGTCCTAAATGCTGGTGCGAGGCTCACAAAACATCCGAGGTTGCCAGGTATCCCCGGGATGGGTGGTGGGCACGGCAGCTGGATGCAGAAAACAGTCACTCTTCTCCTTTGAAGGAGGAGGAGGAGGAAAGGGAGAAAGTCCAAGCGAGCCCTCATTCTGGGATGACAGCGTATTTAGATCTGCCCTGCTTCGTAGTCACCCCTCACTACCTAGGGCAGTGCTGCCCGGATCCCGAGTCAGGCAGTGACCACAGCAATGCCACCGGCCAGAACCACATCTACTACTACTACTGCTACTGCTATTACTCCTTATTGAGTATCACTATGTGTGTCATGTACTAAACCAAGTGCTCTGATAGCACTTCATTTAGACAATAGCCTTACAGAGAGCTCTTATTAGCCTCATCTGATGGTTGACTGAAGCTAAGAGAGGTTGACTAATTTTCTAGACCTCATACAGCTGGCTAAGTGGCCCAATCTGAATTCAAACCCAGGTGTGTCTGAGTCTAGCATGCACACTCATAACTATGCTCTACTATACAGAAATTTATTTTAAAACTATTTATGTATTTATTTGTTTTTGGGAGTGGAGAAGAGAGAGAAAGTTCACATGCATGCATGCACACAAGAAGGGGAAGGGCAGAGGAAGAGGGAGAGAGAGACTCTCAAGCAGGCTCCGTGCCCAATGTGGGGCTAGACATGTGGCTCGATAGCAGGCTTGATCTCATGATCATGAAATTATGACCTGAGCCGAAATCAAGAGTCAGATACTTAACCTACTGTGCCACCCAGGTGCCCCATGGAACATTATTTTTTTAATTAAAAAATTTTTTTTACATTTATTTATTTTTGAGAGATAGAGCAAGACAGAGTGTGAACAGGGGAGGGGCAAAAAGAGAAAGAGACACAGAATTCGAAGCAGGCTCCAGGCGCTGAGCTAGCTGTCAACACGGAGCCCGATGCGAGGCTCGAACCCACAAACCGTGAGGTCATGACCTGAGCAGAAGTTGGACATTCAACCGACTGAGCCACCCAGGCGCCCCAGAACATTATTTTTAAGAGGAATTTTTGTTTCTACAACTGACAAAATGCTGTGTGTGTGTGTGCGCATGCGCGCGCACATGTGTGTTGAAAGAGGAAAGGAAGAGAGTAAGAGTCTAGAATTTTCCATCAAGGCAGCATACGCACATGCCCGTGACAGAATGATCCTTCTTCTTCCTCTGGGGCATCGTGCTTGTGTAGAGTTGTGCAGAGAAGAGGGGGAAGTTTCTATTACAAATCCTTACCATTGTATAAAAATGTGGTGTCCATTGTATTATCCATGTTTCTGAACGAATCTGAAGGGCAAATCCTTACTTTCACATGGTCAGCCCAGATACCACCACAGCACGCAGGATCAAACCATAACCTGAACTCAGTTGCTAGTCCTTCCTATACACATTACCTAATGTGACATACAAGTCACATACAGAGAAATACAGAGTAAATGTAACAGAATCAGTGACAGAAGGACAGAGTATGGAAGACGGAGATGAAGGTGAGGAAGAGAGAGAAAAAGAGAGTGAGAGGGAGAGAGAATATGAACCAGGAGTAAAAGAAAGAGGTTGGTGCAGAGATAACTACCTTTGGACTCTCTTACACTGCAATAATGATAACCAACAAAATACACGTGCATTGGTTCTATAGCATAAATGCTTGTGTCTCCTGCACGCACCATCCCTCCCCCCCCACCGGAATTCATATGGTGAAATCATAGTCCTCAAAGGTTATGGTATTAGGAGGTGGGGCCTTTGGAAGGTGCTTAAGTCATGAGGCCAGAGCCCCCATGAATTAGAGCAGCGACTTATAAAAGAGGCTCCAGGGAGATCCCTAATCCCTTCCACCATGTGAGGAGACAGAAAGAAGACAACAGCCCTGATCCAGGAAATAAGCCCTCACCAGCCACCATGTTGAATATACTGATACCTTGATCTGGAACTTCCCAGCTTCCAGAACTGTGAGGAATAAATTTCTGTTGTGTATACGCCCCCCGTGGTATAGTGGTATTTAGCTAAAACACCCTGAACAGACTAAGACAATTCATTTTATAATTTCAATGAAAAAGCCTTTTTTTGTATATGCTTATTTAACTGGATTTCTAAGTCATCATTCTTGCACAAATTCTCATAACCAGTCCTGATGTTCAGTGTTCATTCTATTACAGTGGATCTACATCTTCACATTACATTCAAAGCAGCCTGAAAAAGGAATGCTTTTAGATTTTTCCTGTCTACCTTTCCAGTTGTGTTAGAGTTGTCTTGCTTTTAATTCACAGACCACATAAAGATGTTTGGTGATTCTCTTTCCCAACTTCGAAAAACAATTTTTTAATGTTATTATTTTTGAGAGAGAGACAGAGAGCAAGCAGGGGAGGAGCAGAGAGAGAGGGAGACACAGAATCCGAAGCAGGCTCCAGGCTCTGAGCTGTCAGCACAGAGCCCATTGCAGGGCTCGAAACCACAGACCACAAGATCATGCCTTGCACTGAAGTTGGCTGCCTAACTGACTGAACCACCCAGGTGCCCCTCTTTTTCCCAACTTTTCCAAAGTGCTTAACTTCATTTTTGTAGAAACAAAACTCTTTTCTATGTTTGTATGTAATTGATTGTGTGATATTTTATTAAGTATACAATTAAAAACGAGTGGAGTTGGCACAAGGGAATGTGCTCACACAGCCAAGCACCGAGAGCAGTGGTGGGCAGCGTGCCAGCCAGCAGACCGCTGGCTTAGGAATCCAGGGAACGGAGGAATTGGTCCGTGTTTTTCAGAGGGACTGGAGGGTGTCTTAATCCAGTGAGTCAGTTAAATGGAGGTTGGATAAAACACTTTACACATGGGGCATGGCTGGGACAGGCGCTGGATGGGGGTCTGAGCCTCTCTTTTCACTATGACAAATCACATTTTTGTCATGGTTATCAA
The DNA here is from genome assembly GCA_004023845.1 of Helogale parvula. NCBI lineage: Eukaryota > Metazoa > Chordata > Mammalia > Carnivora > Herpestidae > Helogale > Helogale parvula. The sequence goes on from PJEM01013880.1 coordinate 20,726, forward strand.
AGCAGGGCCTCCAGGCCCTCATCCGGTCACCATTTTCTCTTCTGATTTTTCACCTACCCTTTTGATGGCGCACGCTTAAAAGCAGAAACAGATTTCTCAGTTAGAGGGAGTTTTGAAATTAGACACCAAATGTACCATTTTCAAGTCCTGAATGAAATGTTTAAGCATTGTCTTGAATTGTTAAAAATAATAATAAAATAAAAATGTATGCTTAGAAAACACAGAGAGTGTCGTCTTCACATATTTTATGACATTTCTGCTGTGTGTAATGTACCGGGGGCCAGACTGAAGGAAGGCAAAAGGCCGATCCCCCACATATCCTCCTGAGGAAGTGACACAGTGGCCTGGCAAGAGAGCACTGGAGAGACTTCTGCTGTCTTGTCTCCTAATTTAGAATGGCAGCGGTGGACGCGAGGAAGCTGTTTGCGACAGGAGCGTGAGGCTGCCATCACATTTGCTGCAATACATCACTGCTGTATGATAAGCTGCATAAGGCTCCCACGCAGAAAGCCAGTGGGGGCCAGCTTCTTTGGCTCAAAGCCAAAGGTCGGGGGTCCAGAGTGCCTGAAACATAGGTGAATCCAAACAGAAGCCTGATAAGGACTAGTGGCCATACAGTACCTTCTAGCAAATACCAGAATGTGCAAAGATACTTCCTCCCACTGGGAGTGCTCTCAGGTCGGGCCCTCTTCCCAACGCTCCCAAGCTGCTTCATCTCTGAACAAATCACACAAAATTACATCTGCCAGATCCACATCTTACACTCTGAAAGGGAAATTCTAACCACATCAGGTGGACAGTGAGACAATCCAAAGGGAATGTCATCAACCACCCTCTCTTTTGATAAACATCTGGTCTTGAAAGAGATTTAATCATTCAAGAATAAGAATATGAAAAACAACAATAACAGAAAACATCTATTCAAAGCAATCTACAACATCAAAAAGAAAAACATAGCTCTGGATGGGCACAGGAAAAGCAGAAACAGAAGTGAACAGTTTACTTTTCCTGCTTTGGATTTTGATAAATTCAATGTGGGAAGACACAAACAAGACTGAGAAATGAATGAAGCTGACAAAGTAAAGGAAAACTGCAAAAGGGAGCTGGTGAAGACAAAGAAAGAAGGTCAATGTCATGGCAAAATTTAAATTATTTGAGAAATCCTAAAGGAAAAAATAAGCATTGCAGAAAACTCGGTCAGTAATGGAGAGGACACAAGAGAGAAGGTCTCCTAAAATGGGAAGCAGTAGGAAAGAGATGAAACGAGCAAGCTGTAAGTTGGTAGATTGAAAGGCAGAGAACAGAAGTCTATAATACAGATATTTTGGCATTTCCAAAATAGGAACCGGAAAAAAATGGTGACACAAGACACAAATCTAAAAAAAATAAAGAAGAAGAGAAAAAATTCTCAACTTTCAAACTGAAAATAACTAGAGGCAACATTTATTTTGAAAGCAATTAATGGACTTATCCTATTGAAACCTTAAATTTGAAGGCAAAGAAAATGCCCTGCATGCATCCATGTAGAAAACAGATAAAATCAGATTCCCTAAAATAGATTAGCCTGACCACATTCTTCTCCACCACAAAACTAAAATTCAGATGGCAATGGGTCAGTGACTGTTGCGTTCTAAAGAAGAGCATGTTATGAGCCAGAAATTCCAGAAATTCTATATCCAGCTAAGTTATCATTCTCGATAGGTACAACAGAAATACATTCTCAGACATCCATTTTTCAGGAAGCCCAATGGTTTTCAGGTTTTTTTACTTGCCTGCTGTTTAAGAAGAATACTGTCTACAATGTCTTTGCGTATTTAACTTGTCATCGAAATTTTGCATCATAAGTGATGAGTTACAAATGATACAAATGATATAAAAAGTAAATATTAACTTTCTTCTTAAAGTCAGATTTATTGAAGTATAACATACATTGAGTAAAATTCCCTTTTTTAGATGTCCGGTCTCATGGATTTTGAGAAATGGTCTTAGTCATGTCATCACCATGTTGGTCAGGAGAGAGAATATTTTTGTCATCCCTAAAAATTCCACTTTGTAGTCAACTTCTTCCACCCCAGCCTCTCTCAACTACTGATCTGATTTCTGTGTCTATAGATTAGCCTTTTCCAGAGTGACATGTAAATAAAATCATATAGTACATGGCCATTAGCCTCTCATTTCTTCTACTCAGCATGATGCATTCATGAGTTATCCATGTTGTTACATGTATCAGGAATTTGTTTTTCTTAATTTCCGAGTACTATGCCATTGTACGGCTATGCTACCATTTGTTTATTTGTTTACCAGTTGAGGGTATTTGTGCTGTTGCTGTTTTTTTGGTTATTTGATGACAGTGAATAAAATTTCTATGAACTTTTATATACAGGTCTTTGTATGGACATATGACCTCATTACTCTTGGATAAGTACTGAGGAGAGAGACAGTAGGGTCATATGAATATTATTAAAATAAACTCTTGGGGCGCCTGGGTGGCTCAGTCGGTTAAGTGTCCGGCTTCGGCTCAGGTCATGATCTCACGGTTCGTGGGTTCGAGCTCCGCGTCGGGCTCTGTGCTGACTGCTAGCTCAGAGCCTGGAGCCTACTTCAGATTCTGTATCTCCCTCTCTCTCTGATCCTCTCCTGCTCACACTCTCTCTCTCTGTCTCTCAGAAATAAATAAAAAGCATTAAAAATTTTAAAATAAACTCTTTACTTCACTGTTTTGAAATGCATCCAATGGAATAGTAAAATCATAGGGATTTGCTACCTGCTATTGTCTATAGTAAAATAAGCTTTTAAAAACTATTAGAACTTTTGCATCACTTCCTTTCTGCTTTCCCTTACACGTTTATTCTATGTCCTTCCAGAGTTCTATCCTAATGTAATACATTTTTATGCTTGCTAGTCTTTATTGACTATTATGACTTCTTACTGACTATTAGAACTATATACAAAACTCGCCTGTTACACTTCTTCACAGGCAAAAAAAAGTACATAAATATAAATTTACTTATTTTTATTTCCTAGGAATATATGGGTTTAAGGTTTAAAGGATTTGTTTTGAATTGACTTATCATCATAATAATTATTAGTGTGCACATGATCCAAAACATGAATATATTAAAACATTTGAAAAAAATAAACACAAAAAGTAGTTTTACTGGGAAAGTATCTTTATAAGATGGACAGAAAGTGGTGAGTTTATGGTTTCTTGTCTAAATGAGCTTCCATAATACCACATATTTCAAAATAACATGTTTCATGCCCGGAGGCTTATGTGATGGAGGAATACCCCATAGGAAAATAGTAGGTATGTGAGATGTACGGCTAATGATGAGTGTGAAACAGTGGTGAGAGAACTTGTCTGGATCCTCATTGACAGGCCAATTCTCAAGCAGATAAATTATTTTTAAAAGTGTATAGGGAATTTGAAGATCTGGAAAATGATCATATTCACACAGCCTATACCCATATAGCCCTTAAAAAGTCTTGGAGTTCCCCAAAGTAAACATAACCAACTCCAAAGGTCTGTGCCGTGGCCAACCAAATGAAAGAAAGCACTTACAAATGGAAAAGAATGTTCTGTGAAATTATTAGTGGTTAAATTTACACCTAGAATCAAGTCTAAAATTTGGTTATAAAATGAAACTCATATATCATTAGCCTTGATAAAGGCTGTTACAATATTAATGTAACCACAATGTATCTGTTTTAAATCAGCAAAGAACTCAGCCCAAATGCTAAAATATAAAATTGAACAGAACACAAGAAGACCCCAAGAAACATTAAAAAAAGATAGAAGTACATCAGTTATTATAAGAAACACATATTGGTCACATGATTATATTGAGTAAAAATCTCAAACTGTGAAAAACAACCTCACTTGAATATGAAAAAAGTGACTCAGAAAGAGGCAAAACAAATGTGTGAATAAGATACAAGTTAAACAAATACAAAGAAAACAAAATCAGAGACTTCATTATTTTTAAAAATCAAAATAATCAAGACAAAATAGGATAAGAAGTATACTTTTATTTATACAGGTTCTACAGTGCAACAAAATTATAATTCTCAACCACGTTTAAAATTATACAAAGAAAAAAACTTGATTAAGACAAAGAAAGTATGCAACATTTACCAAAATTGATTAAAAACGAATAATAATGTACAGCATGGTGATTATATTAAAATATTTTTTCAAAAAGTAGACTTGGGTCAGATTAGGAATTTCATCCTTGATTATGTGACATCTGAAAAAAGTGAATAACATACTCAGATTTAAACTATCATTTTGATAGTCCCAATAAAACTGCTATTTTGGGAAAGTTATGAATAAGAAGAATTTATTCAAAAAGAATTTTAAAAACCTGAAGAGGAAAATAACTGAGGATAAAATTTTTAAATCATTTTGTTTTAATTTAAATAAAAACACTGCACCATTATGATTTTTCTGATTGTCTTTCCAGTTGCCAAATTATTCTAGTAAATTATTCTGGAAAATAGAACAAAATGTCAAACTTCCAAATTGATTTAATTAAGTGATCATAGTTTCAAAGTCAAAGCTTGGATAAAAAGACATAAAAGTAAGGAAATAGAATGAATATGTTGAATTCACACAGGTCAGGCACTGTTTGAAACTGTTTAAATATAAGACATACAAAAAGAAAGCAAGCAAGCATGCAAGCTAATAGGTCAACAGATCAGAAAAAAGGAAAGGAAATAAGAAGAAAGGAAATATCTGATTAAAATCACTTATAATATAAAAGAAAATTTTCAAAAAAAAAGTATCTACTAATCAAAACCAGTAACATATTTTAAGGCACATGTATCATGACTAAGAAAAACCTATTAAACATGCAAAGATGGTTCAATAGCCATTTCTGACTTGTAAACTCTCTATACTGGGAAAAGGAGAAGTTATCCTTAAAATGACAAAGACATCTCTCAAAAGGTAACATGGAAAACCTTAAAAAAATAGCAGAAGAATTTATAGCAAAAAGAAGACTAGTTTCATCACCATTTATTTTTACTATTTTTAAAATGCATTTATTCAATCTCTAGCCACTCAATACAACAATGAATACACAGTTGATTGAAAAAAGCACATAAAATTTTCATTTTTATATTAAAGATATCCAGTACTATTAATGCTTTAAAGGGGTATAAAAAAATCAGTGCTTACCCTACATATCAGCAAGAAATATTCCATTTCTTAAAGCAACAAAATACCAACAAAAGTAAGTAAATAAACAGAAATACATTTAGCCAGAAATGTATGAGGCTTTTATTAAGAAAATAATATTGAGCTCTGGGGCGCCTGGGTGACTCAGGTTAAGCCTCTGACTTCGGCTCAGGTCACGATCTCATGTTCATGAGTTGGAGCCCAGCGTCTGGCTCTGTGCTGACAGCTCAGAGCCTGGAGCCTGCTTCAGATTCTGTGTCTCCCTCTCTCTCTGTCCCTCCCCGCTCATGCTCTGTCTCTCTCTGTCTTAAAAATAAATAAAACATTAAAAAAAATTTTAAAGAAAATAATATGGAGTTCTACTTCTAGCAAGGTGATAAACCAAGATATTTGAAATGCCCTTCTGCTCCAAACACTTGGAAATAGTAGATTCAATGTAAGGGGGGAAATATAAATTCTTAGCCGAGTTCTGAAGAAAGAAAGGAAAATCCTTAGAGGCAGACAAGACAAAGAGTGAAAATCATAGTGATAAGTGGATGAACTGATGCTATGGTTGCCTGTGGTATGTGAAGAAAATCAGGATTGTGGATTCTACCACAAATTCTACCCCAGCTTTTAAAAAAAATTTTTTTTTGTCTTTATTTTATTTGAGAGAGAGAGACAGAATGTGAGCAAAGGAGGGGCAAAGAGAGAGGGAGACACAGAATCTGAAACAGGCTCCAGGTTCCAGCCTGATGTGGGGCTCGAACCCATGGACTGTGAGATCATGACCTGAGCCACCCAGGCACCCCATACACCCTGACTTTTAACTTGCTAGCAGCCTCAAGCGGCGAGGATTCATAACGCGGCACTTGAGGCAGAGAGAGTGGGAATCCTGCAGGAAGCAGGGACCCTTTAAAGATATTTCCCTAAGTGTAAGAAGCAGAGCAGAAAAAAATTAACCTGGCAAAGGGCACATTGAGAGGAAAGGATGGCTGTCTTTGACTGAGTCCTCACAGGAGAAAAAAAATCTCCCTGAGAAATCTAAATATTAACTTTGCTTCTGACTTTGAGAAACTGTTTCCCAGTTATCTTTGTAATGCCTTGCAAAAGTAAATTCAAAACCTCTCTGAAGAAAACATTTCCACATCTCAGACTACATGGTATTATCACCAAAGCCATTGAAGATGAGCTCATAATCCAAAATACACACACACACACAGATGGTTCACTGTGAGTTGTAGTCAGAAATCAGGAAGATTCGAACCTCAATGAACTGAAATAAAACAATCTGGAAGAAGACTATAAAAAGTATGCTCAAAATTGGACAGAGATGTAAGTACTATACTTAAAAAAAGAATAACAATATTAAGAAGAAAATCTACTAGACAGGCTTTTTAAAAACTATCCACTTTAATTTACAAACATGAAAAATATAATCCTTGGCATCAAAAACTCTGTTAGCAGAAACAGAAATTTAGACACTAATAAAAAGAGAATGAGTGTGTTGGATGACAGATCTGGGTAAAATAGCCAACGAGAAAGAGATGGAAAAGACAAATGAATGTTTAAGAGAGATAGATAATTTAAAAACACAGCAGGCGTGTGGTAGTGACAAAGACCAAAGAGACAGTTAATAACAACCTTTTTTTTTTTCAGAATTGAGAATTAAATGAAACCTTGGATTTAAGAAGTTCTGATCAGAATGAGTAGGACTAAACCAGCCTTTGCCCATGGTAATAAAACTGGATCTCCAAAATCAAGATGAAGATTTAAAAGTAATCAGAAAGAAAAGACTTCGAAAACATATTAGTGATAACTAGAATGCCAACCTTTCAACTACAAAAATAGAGACCAGAAGAAATAGTCCTTCCAAAATGCCGAGGAAAATTATCCATCAACATAGAATTCTATGCACATCTACACTACTATTCAAAAGTAAGCATTGTAAAAATATTTCCATGAAAAATAAAAGCAGAGATTTTGATATATGCTCACAGACATCAAACCTAATGAAAGATCTAATGAAGAATGGACTTGAGGATGAAGGCAATTAAATGTAAAAGAAAGGAGGGAGGTTCAGGAAGCAATAATTTTCCTTAAAGGAAATTAGAATTTATCAATAGAGGTGAAAAGAAAATCCCAAATGAATGGACAATTGTATCAAGGTTCTACATGGGAAGAATCACTGTAAAACTATCAGTTCCTTGAAATCAATGCTTTAATTACATTCTAACTTAAATAGCTTTAGCTTTATTTAAGTTGTGATTTTTTTCTCTTATATTTCTTTGTGCATGATCGTTTTTCTCTAATATACCCAAGCCATTCGCCTAGTTTTCAGGAAGGAGATGAAGGTATGTAGTTAATATTCTCACCACAGTGGGTATTCAAAGAGTTATTATTTGGCACTCAACCTGAAATAGCAAAATAGAACAGAAGCACAGAAATTATGAAGACAGAAAAAGATTTCTAACTTTCTTCATCAGCTCCTTTAATATGTGAAAAGATGGGCCTGTCAGACTAGATGAGAGAAGTTTATCTAGGGGAGGTCAAGTTGTGATCGGTAGAAAAAGAGGAAAGATTTCCCCTTCCATCCTGAGGGGATAAAGAAGAAGAAAGTGTTTAAGTTTCTCACTTCCCTGCTCACCTCCTGCAATGCCCAATCTCAAAGTGGGGAAAGGGGTCGTAAGAACACCCAAATGTGTTCCTGAGGACATCAGCCCATGAGACACTTTTCTCTAGGCATCCTTGGAAGGTGCACCTTCTAAAAGACTTTCAGAAAAGCCCTCCACGAGACCCCAATCCTACAAGGTGCGGTTTGACGGGGCAGCAGGTCCGTGGGAGACAGAAGACAGGAAGCACAGGCAGTGTGCTCTGTTTGTGCAACGCGTGCGGGAGGCTCCAGAGTTCACCTGTGCCCTGAGAGCCTCCATGGACTGCAAAAGACCACAGCCGGTCCAAAGATGTTCTGCACACAGGATCAAAAAAGCCTGGAATGTTTTGATTACTTCCCACCCACCCACCCACCGCCTTGTTAGTTTTCCTATTTATTTCACATTTATTTATCTGCATGTTCTACTTTAATTTTTTGATTGATCTTATGGAGAAACTTCTCATAGATGATTTATCATTCTGAAAGACCCTCCTTCTTGGTCTATTACATCCACAGATACCCTCAGGAAGTTTCCAAGCCCAAACTTCCTGACAATCTGAACCTCTTTCTTCTGCTGAGAAGAATGGGAAGTAGGATTTTGGAATTGATATTCCAGACCCTCTAGCCCATCCCACTTGTTAGGTTCATGATGGCATCTTCATTCTCTTTCCTGATCCAGGCCTCCTACCTGGAAGCCATTTAGGGACAGAACTATTTGTTCTTGGCTCTTTTCTCCCCACTTTTCTCCATTGGCTATTATCACCTGTCTGGTGAAGTCCTCCAGGTCAACTGCCCTCATTAATTAATTTAGTAAATCTACTGCTGCTGGGAGAGTCACAGCCTGGTCTGAAGAGCTTGGAAGGGTGGCAGGAACTTGTATGCAAGTTCACCATTTTCCCTTGGAAATGGCCACCCCTGCTCTAGCATGTGACCTGTATGGTTTGCTGAAAGTTCCTACTACTCAGGGTTAATTGCCTCTGGCATGGCACTTTCCACTTTCTTTGGAGCACCACTGAGAGCTGGGTCCAGCCTTTCAAAGTCAAATTAGATTTTCTGCTCTGTGACTTAACCTTGCTGATATTTTTAATATTGCCTGAAAGCAGGGCTGAAGGCATAGGTTCCTTAGCTAATTGTGAGCTCGAAGTGGACACGACTTCAGAAGATTTGGATCTAAAGCCAAGCCTGCCCTTATCTAAATATGTGGCTTCAAACAAGTGGCTTAATTTCCCTAAAACTCCATTTCTTTATCTGAAAAGAGAGATGCACATACTTTCCTCACGGCATTGCCACCGAATTAAAGGGGCAATGTCTAAGATAGCACAATTCTTTTTTTTTAATTAAAAAAATTTTTTTAAATTTATTTTTGAGAGATAGAAATAGCGCAAGAAGGGGAGGGCCAGAGAGAGAGGGAGGTACAGAATCTGAAGCAGGCTCTAGGCTCTGAGCTAGCTATTAGCACAGAGCTCGACGTGGGGCTTGAACCCACAAACCATGAGATCATGATCTGAGCCGAAGTCGGACGCTCAACCAACTGAACCACCCAGGTACCCCTAAGATAGCACAATTCTTAACACACAGTGTTCAATCAATGTTTATTGAGTCTAGTCTAGTTAAAGTGCTAGGATTTTCTTAGGATAAGTCTTGAAGATCTATTTCTTTGTGGTTCAGGTCGGTGCAATTCGATTATCATTTAGTGAATACCTAATACTGAATTGTAGGTACCGCGCACAACATGGAGGTATGGAGATGAGGAAGACCTGGCTCTTGGTTCTGGACTCCTAGTCCAGTGAGAGAGGGACAGAGTTTGAAGGCACTGATAGAGGGAGGCCTTAATTAGATATGGCAGGTTTGCAATGTGCCTAATTGGCTACGTTGAACTACATTTCCCAGAATTCCTTTTCCTTTATGTTTCCAGTTAGGATGGCCAATTGGAGAAATTCTTGTGAGGAAGTAGCCATTTTGCCGCTCACACCCATTGTAGTTCATCTGCTGGCTCACCTCCTGGGTGTGAAGCAACAGCCAGGCCTGACGCTGCTCCTCCTTCCCGAGATCTTTCAGTTTCAGACTCCTGGGCCAAGTATGTGCGTTTTAGCTCCTTGAAAAAGGAGCTCTGCTTTTGCGGGACATGCACTTCAACTAGGTCAGAGAACTTGAGGTCATAAGAATCGTACTGGTTTTGGTCTGTCCTTGTGGGCTCCAGGTTCTGGTGTGTTCTTTCTCTTTCCTAATGTACGTCTGTCTTCCCTTACTAACTGTCTGCTCTGCAGCATTTGAGCTCAGGACAGAAGCTCAAACTCCAGTGAGGAGGACAGCCATATAGTGACTGCTTAGAGAGCTCCTACAAGGTTCTGCTTCTCTGACCAATGACTTGTACATCACGCCACAGTTTGGGACAGGACCCATGAGAAGATTTGTTAGAGGGGTGATTTTCTGCCCACAGTGCCCTAGTGAAACTGGCATCCAGGCTCAATGGAGAGTCTAGACCATGAAGATTTCAATCATTTCAATCAATTTCAATTTATTTATTTATTTAAAAATTTTTTATGTCTTTATTTTCTTATTTTGAGAGAGACAGAGTGAGCGGGAGAGGGACAGAGAGAGAGGGAGACATAGAATCTGAAGCAGGCTCCAGGCTCTGAGCTGTCAGCACAGAGCCTGATGCGGGGCTTGAACCCACAGACTGTGAGGTCTTGACCTGAGCCGAAGTTGGATGCTTAGCCAGCTGAGCTAACCAGGTGCCCCAATCAATTTTAATTTAAATCCCTCTCATATTTTCCGACCTTGAGTTCTAACTGTATTTTAGTTGTGGAGTGCTTTTTTTTTTTTTTTCAAAGTAAGCTTCACACCCAGTGTGGAGCCCAATGCGGGGCTTGAACTCACAATCCTGAAATCAAGATCTGAGCTCAGATCAAGAGTCGGATGCTTAACCAGCAGAGCCAGCCTGGTGCTCCTGTGGAATGTTTGCTTTTTTTTTTTTTAATTTTTAATGTTTATTATTTATGAGAGAGAAAGACAGAGTGTGAGCAGGGGAGGAGCTGACAGAGAGAGAGACACAGAATCTGAAGCAGACTCCAGGTTCTGAGCTGTCAGCACAGAGCCCAATGCGGGGCTTGAACTCACAAACCACAAGATCATGACCTGAGCCAAAGTTGGACGCTTAACCGACTGAGCCACCCAGGTCCCCCTGGAATAGTTTTTTAAAATGAAATCTTATCCTCGTGCTCAATACAAAGGTCAGGTTGTAGGGGGTTTGAATTGTGTCTCCCAAAAACAAACTTTCAAGTCCCAACCTCTGGCACCTGTGAATGTAACGTTATTTTTGAAATAGGATCTTTGCAGATGTAATCAATTTAAGATAAGGTCATATTGGATTCAGGTGGACCTTAAATGTAATAATTGGTGTTTTATAAGAGAAAGGAGAGAGAGATTTGGATATGCAGGCACAGACACATGGAAAGGAAGTCCATACAAAGACAGGGGCAGAGGCTGCAATGATGTGTCTACAAACCAGGGAATGCCAAGAGTTGCTGGCAACTTCCAGAAGCAAAGAGAGGCAGGGAGCAGATTCTCACAGCCTCCAGCAACAATCAACATAACCAACACCTTGACTTCAGACAGCTAGCCTCCAGAGATGCAAGATAATACTATTCCATTGTTTTAAGCCATCCAAATTGTGGTGTTTTTTATAACAGTCTTAAGAAACTAATACATAGGTCAAAGCCAAGCTAAGTTGGGGTAGGACCCCACCGCTTGCTCTCATCTATTCCCCTAAACCCAGATAGTTCTTGAGATACAGATGTGGAAGGCTGGGGCTCCTCAGGAAAAGCTTCGAAGTTTTTGCTTTAACATTTTCTGGTTCAACAGTCCCCAAGGTCTGCTGGTAGGCTGGTCACAGTGGGGGACCCTGTGGCCCTGACCCTCCAAGCCCTGCAACACCCTGCAAGGTGAGCCTTTGACTGTTTCTCTAAAGTAGGATGGTGTCTCAGGCAGCCACGTGTCTAGGGCAGGCCTGAGATTCCCAGAGTTAATCAGCCCTCTGAGGACCCCGGCCCGGCCGCTCCCCAAGCCTGGCGAGCACCCCAAAGGCGTGATTATCTGATGGTTCTTGTACAACCAGCACCGGGGCTTTTTGCCTAATTAATCACAGAAATGTTCCTGCCTCTTCAGACAACAAAATAATGAGCAGGCCTGTGAGAGGTTCAAAGACTGCGGGAAAAACACGCATTCCCCAAGGAAAGGGCCCGCTGGAACAGGGAGGTCAGAAAAATCCCTGGGATCTATTAGAACTGCTGCTTGCATTTTGTTGCATGCCCCCTTTAATATAAATATAATGATAGTGTAAATGTGTGTATAGAGAAGATTAACACATACACCATTTGGATTTTAGAGCCAGAAAATGTTGAATGTTGAGAAGAACTGTAGAGATTTTCGGGTTAACTTGCTCTTTTTATAGATGAAGACACGGAGGCCCCTGCGGGTTAAGTGACTCGCCTAGAGCCATGGTGGCTAGAGTGTGATAGAGCCAGCCCAGGACCCAGATGTCCTAACTCTAGTCTGTACAGATGAGGATGGAGCACCTTGAGATGAAGGAACAGGATCAAGGACAGGGGTTAGAGGAGAACTTGGCAGAATTAGAGGGCAGATGTCAGATCAGAGCACAAAGCATGTCAGAGGATGGAGGGAATAAGGGGGTAAGGATCTAAGGAATAAGGGAATAAGGGATAAGGAATCAACAAAGTCAGAGGGTGGAGGTCAGGTGAGAGACTGCAACAGTCAGAGGGTGAGGCCAGATTAATTGTCATCACAGTTCATGGTCTGCACATGAGACTTTGGGTGTTCTAAGTTTAGATGAAGCATGAAATCTATTTTCAAAGCGTGCAAGACAGTTCAAGAGTTAGGAGAATCCATTTTGAATACCAGAAAGGGCTGTGCCCGTTCTAAAGGAGTAAATGCAGAAGGGGGTCCATTCCAGGAGGTATTCAGGTATGAGAAGCCTGGGACATGGTGTGTCATGCACAAGGACCCACTGGAGGAGGGTATGATGGAAGAAAGTTCTGAAGAGGTAGGGAGATTGGGAATTCAGACTGATGGGAGCAGAAGGTAGGTAAAGGGAAGACCAAGTAAGCAGACCAACTGAGAAGGGCCTTCCCAGGAATGTGGACGCTATTTAGAAGGCTGTGAGAAGCCACTGACAAGGCCACCATGTGTATCATGTTCAGATTGTATATCATACAAGGGTGCCATGTCTATGGGGCCACCATTCACATCTACACATAACAGGTGAGAGACTGAGTGAAGGGGCAGAGACTCACTCCGGGCCTCTCTGCTGAATCCTAGAGCAGCAAGGGAAGTCCTTCCCCCATAAGCCCACCCTGGTCCCCTGGCCGTAAAAATATTCACTAGCAGTCACGTGTGTCCAAGGCTGTGCCCTAGGCTGGCCATTCTCTAGATGTCCCTGGAGGCTGCTTCTCAGGCCTCCCCAGCTTGCAGGCCTGATGCCCCCACTCTGTCACACAAGGCTGTGTAGAATGTTAGGGTTACACAGTGAGCTGCTAACTTTTTCTTTACCTGAAGGATGACTTTGCCACTAACAGTGTTTAGCAGTGTTCTGCTTTGGCAACTATATTCTGGCAGCTGTATGCAGGATGAGTTGGAGGTGGTAAGACTCAAGGTTGTGAGCCGAGCAAAGAAACACCAGTGACAACTCAGGAGGCCAATATGAGATCAGCGTATGAGGCAGTGAGGAGAAAAGGAGATAGAGATCTTCAAGGGAGCATTGCACACTTCATACCTGACGAGATCTTGTCTGATTCCCTATGTGATCTCAGCTTCTACATCTCACTTCCCTGCCTCATTTGCATATAGACCCAACATGGCAACTCCAGGGACACATATCTCCCGGATGTGATTTTGAGTTTTGGGGTAAAAATACTTGTAAGAATGATGAGGCATAGTGTCCAAACCATATACTGTTTTTTTTTCTAAGTTTATTTATTCATTTTGAGAGAGAAAGAGCAAGAGAGAGCAAGGGAGGGGCAGAGAGACAGAGAAAGAGAATCCCAAGCAGGCTCCGTGTTATCAGCACAGAACTGTGAGATCATGACCTGAGCTGAATCAAGAGCTGGATGCTTAACTGACTTAGCCGCCCTGGAGGGCCCCAAACCGTGTATCGTTTTAACTGTAAATCATAAAGTGTTTAGAGGAAGGATGATTTGACCCCTTTAGAAATGTATGGTACGCCCAGAACTAAGCAAAGAAAGATCTGTCTCTTTCTCCCCGAGGAGGGAGCTGGAGGGTGTGGGTTGCAAGGCTGTGGGCAGAGCCTGTATCTGAGGAGACAGATGTTCCTAGAAGCTGAGCAATCACTAGGCCAGCAGTGACTCGACTGGGAATATATGAGGAGCAGTTGCCAATGAACACAGTGTTTATAAGGCAAAGAACACCCTCACCAAGAAGCCTGCAATGAACCCAGGTGCCCTAGGATGCATTACGGGGAAGGGAGGAAGGCCGGCAGGGAGGTGGGGAAATGCTGATTGAAGTCATGAGGCGCTCACTGACCGGCCTCTCCAAGTTTTGCCACTGGCATGAGAGACTAGCGGACCTGGCTTTGTTCCCAGCCAGCCATTAGTTAGTGGTATAAATTCCAGTCTCTTTGAATCTCAGCTCCTACCATTTAAACATTAGGGTTCGAAATGGCTTCAGGTAGTATCTAAAGGTTCTTTCAACTTTGAAAGACTATGATTTTTTATCATCAAATATGAAGCAACTCTTAACTGCCATGAACACGGTGCTCTTTCTTAAAATAATTCCTAAAAAGTCGTTGTAAGTAGATTTTAAGCTGTATCTCCGTCATTCTTCCTAACTCCCAACTGCTGAGCCTATGCTCCTGTGACCTAGAGCAAGTTAGTGACGGGATTGGAGCTAGGGCCTTTGGGACACTGTGTTGCCTCACTGAAAACAGTGTTGGTAATGAACTTAGCATTTGGATGTGTTCAGCCCTGGATGGACATTAGACTCAATTGGGAAGGTTTGAGAAAACAGTAATGCCTGGGTCCCATCCCTAAAGAGTCTGCCTTAATTGGGCAGGGTGTACCAGGTTTTTCTCCCCCCTCCCCACTCTCCCCCTCCTCTTCCTCCTCCTTTTTTTTTCTATCTTCTTGGCTGATTAGAACGTACAAGGAAAGGTTTGAGTTAATGTTCCAGCTCACTGGGTGTCTAGTCAGTGCATCTGATAATCCCACTGCACTGCATTAGTGCCACTGCTGGCCATTTGTAGACCCGTTTGAGCCACTGGTGGGGTTTAGTAGGTGAGAGAGTGGTGGTTACCTGGCAATGCCTGGCGGACCCCTGGACAGGGGACGGAAGGCCCACAGGAGAGGTGATCAACATGTCGGAGTGCCAAAGGGCCTTGGGAAGAGCTCTTACACTCTGGGTCTGCTAAATGACAGAATGTAGTAAATTCTGATTGATCAGGGTCACTCGTCCATTGTAGGCCTTTTCACAAACTGCATGCAGAGGCAGTGGCTCTATGGCCTCAACACCAGACTCGCTTCGTCTTTTCGCACGGTACTTGGCACAGCGATAATTTTAGGACATATGATTCTTTGGTTAGGGTTGACTCCAAGGTCTGTCAGGAGGAGGACGGATGCTCCCCGTGGCATGCGCAGTGCTCGAGGGCTCAGTAAAAAGAGGCCAAATGAACGAAAGAGTGAAGACATCCCATAGTAGGCCCTGTCGCAGGGACTGGCGTTCGAAACCTCCTTGGAGGATCAAGGACAGGCTTCGGACTTCCTGATCTCCAAGGTACCGGGTGATGCAGCCAGAGGCAAGCTGGCCTTACCCACTGTTCTGGCCCTTCCAGGCACCGCTGGGTCCCTGTTGTAGTGGCCACTCTCCCAGAGAAGTCAAAGATGTGACAGAGACAGGAAGAAGACGCCACCAAGTGCGTATCTGTGTTTGCTTCCGTCTCAGAACACCTTGGTATTTGCCAAAGTAGCCTTTTCTGAAAGCAAAATGGAACTGGAGAAAAACCTTCAGGAGATGCCTGCAGCTTTGGCCTCCTACACTTCCTCAGGAACCTTCTGGGCCTGGGGAGAACAATAGAGCCCGCTGTATCCCCTCCTCCCAGGCCCCAGGGGGCCCTTCAGGGGAAAGCCCCAGGCCAGGCCACTGCAGCTCTGTGAAGGTGGGGAGCAGGAAAATGGTTCCCAGGGCAGGTGTCGGTTACCTGAGAGTTTTTAGCAGCTTCTCTCGTTTCTGTCCAGGAATGTGGGAAGGAAGGGGGCTGGGTTTGCTTGGTCAAAGTACAACATTCAGGGAGTGGTTTTTTGTTTTCGTTTTTTAAATTTACATCCAAGTCAGTCAGCATATAGTACAGCAATGATTTCAGGAGTGGATTCCTTAATGCCCCTTATCCACTTAGCCCATCCCCCTCCCACAACCCCTCCACTGACCCCCTGTTTGTTTTATATATTTAAGAGTCTCGGGCAGTGGTTTTGAGGGAGGTACAGAGAAGGCTTATGAAGTGATAATGGCTTTCTCATCATGAGGTCAGGAAGCCTGGCTCCGGGCCTGAACCCCCTTCAAGGTATGGGAGGCGGTGTTTATAAAGCTGTCCCTTCAGTCCCTGGAAGGCATCCCACACTTGTCTGGGAGAATCCTGGGCACCTCATCTCTCTGTAAACATCTGCAAAGCAACTCCTACTGAAAATTCTTTACTGAAGATTCTTTAAGCAGGACACTCATCCTGGCTATTCAAAGGCATTTAAAGAGCAGGAAGGAGGAGAAAAATATAAGGGGAAGCCATAGTCACCTGATCCTGAGGAAACAAACACTTTTCATACCTCAACAGCTATAGATTCAAATTAAGTGTAGTTCTGGGCACTGTGCCCTCCTCTTGCTCAGGGTTGCTGGTGCAGCGATTAGCAAACACTTGTGGAGCATCATTTAAAAAGGTATTTAAACGCCCTCTTCCCGAGAGAGCAAACTAGCCCAAATGGACGCTTGTCAGTGAGCCAAGTTAAAGGCATGAGTCCCAGAGAGAGTCTAAGCCAGAAACTGCTACAGCGCACTGCGGGAGGAGCCAAAGCAAGGAATAAAACTCAAGTTCAAAGGGCCTAGTAAGTCACAAAGGGGAGAGGGATCCATGCCTTACTTAGTGGACGGACCTGGGCTGGAATGAGGGGCTGTCTGAACCAGCAGAGATTTCTAATGAACACCATGCACACCATGTGGGGGGCCTGGTTGGCTATTAGAGGCCAATGGATGTGTCCATTTGACTAAAACCCACCAGGTATAAATGGATGCATGTGATGGGATCCATAGTGGGCTGGGAGATAGGGGTTCAGAGTGTTAATCCTAGCTGTACCCCACTGTACTTGGGGGCTTCAGTCAAATGATCACCACCTTTTCTATACAATGAAGATGATCCAAAGGGCACTGCCAGCCTCCACATTTCAGATGTGTTCTTTTGGGCTCACTCCAAATTTAACTCTTTTGAGCTTCCACAATCATCTTTTCCTGTTAAAACGAGGTCTCTGGGCTTCTCTCCCTCAGTAAACCAAACCAAACCAAACCAAACCAAAACCAAATTAAATACAATAAACATACAACAAATCCGGGACCTCAAAGAATGTCTTTGTTGCTCTGGGGAGCCCAAGAGCAACATCTCCCACCATGCAGAGGCATTTTAGAGTCGGGGTTGTATCTTCTTTTTTTTTTTTTTTTTTTTTTTTTTTTTTTTT
>PJEM01013881.1:0-38267 GCA_004023845.1 Helogale parvula
GTGACCCGAAGTCAGTCGCTTAGCTGACTGAGCCACCCAGGCACCCCACAATTAATAATGTTTTTATGGCAAAGCATTAGCTATTTCTCTACTTAGCCCTTTAGCTCTAACTCTGTTTTAAGCCCCAACTGTGTTTTTGAATAAACTCTCAGCACTATAGCTCTGAGCCATTTGTCAGCTCTTCTCCTCCACAGCACCCCTTACGTGGGTGGCTTGACTCATTTAGCAACAGACCTTGTTCTCAGAGGGCTCTCTGGAGGCCCTAATCTTGAAATAATGGCCAGTGAAAGCAAGAGGACGCCCAGGGAGGACATTAGCAGACTGGCAAGCTGTTTGCCCAGTACGGCATTCAAAGTTGTACAGTCAGGGCATAAAGTAACCAGAGCAGATACTGGTTTTGAGAGTTCCCAAACTACCGGTTGAGATGAGCTGAGTGTGGCACTGTGCCCTGCCTTTATCTCCTCCCAAGGGCTTGACAGCTCCTAAGTAGATAAACACAGTTGCAAGATGTTCTAGAAGAAGCCTGGGGCTGAAAACAAAACATGCTGCTTGTTCTGACATAACTACAAGGAAAGGCAACTTTAGCCCCAGTGTACCTTGGCAGAGCTAACCCTGTCCTGCTGGGCACAATATGCCCCAGAGCTAAAGAATAACATCCATCCATTATTTGTTTTTTTTAAATTTATTTATTTATTTTTGAGAGACAGAGAGAGACAGCACAAGCAGGAGAGGGTCAGAGAGAGAAGGAGACACAGAATCTGAAGCAGGCTCCAGGCTCTGAGCTGTCAGCACGGAGCCCAACACGGGGCCTGAACCCAGGAACTGTGAGATCTGAGCTGAAGTCGGACGCTTAAGCGACTGAGCCACCCAGGCACCCCCATCCATTATTTGGAAGCTTCCATTGTCTACTGGGTAAGGAAAGCAGGTGGGGATGAAGGTGGGTGTGCCGGAAAACGAGTCGACTCCTCCCAGACCCACGTCTCCATTAATGAAGTTTTGAGTTGCTATTTGGAAATGGGACCA
The DNA here is from genome assembly GCA_004023845.1 of Helogale parvula. Lineage (NCBI taxonomy): Eukaryota > Metazoa > Chordata > Mammalia > Carnivora > Herpestidae > Helogale > Helogale parvula. The sequence goes on from PJEM01013881.1 coordinate 1,024, forward strand.
ATAGTTGCAGAGCATCTGCTTTTTTGAGAGAAGCTAAAAATTTGGAATTTTAATATGAAATCTGCTAATTTTAAAATGTTGGCTACTAATTCAGTTTTTGTGTTTTGTCTGTTTGCTTGTTTGTTTTAAGATGGAGGAGGCCAAGGAAATAATGTGTGGGGGCCAAATTTAGTCTTTAGGCTGCCACTTTGGAATTTCTGTTCTAGAATACTCTTCAGTTTTAAAAGCTCAAAATCTGAAGTGCTTGGGAGGCTCCATTGGTTAAGTGTCCAACTTTTGATTTCAGCTCGGTCATGATCTCATGTTCATGAGTGTGAACCCCACGCAGAGCCTGCTTGGGATTCTCTCTCTCTCTCTCTCTCTCTTTCTCTCTCTCTCTCTGACTCTCCCCTGCTCACATGCTTGCTCTCTCTTTCTCTCTCAAAATAAATAAACATTAAAAAATTTTGAAAATAATAGCTCAAAAAATAATGTATTTTAACTAAACTAGTTAGATAGCTAGTATTTACCCTTGTTTTATTCTTTTAGCTTGAACAAATACGCACAGTAAAAAAAAAAAAAGGCTATTTAATACTTGTCATTTTTAAACGCATTTGTATGTGTCTCCATCTGTTAGCCCTAGGGGATCTCAATCTTAAAAATCCAGCAGTAAACCAGTGGGCTGTGGGTATCCACAGTATCTTCTAGACACATGACTACAACTACTTCACCTCCACAGCTGCTTTCCTCATACTTTCCACAGACGTGTGTGTCCCTGTGACCCAGAAGAATAGTAGAAATCAGAGACCCTTCAGCCATTTGTTGTTCTCACTGTTATTATTATCAGATCATTATTGTAACAGTGGCAATAAGAGCTTCCAACTGCCAGTTTATATATTATGCACTTAAATGTTGTCTCACGTAACCCTCACAGCCTCCTTGAAAGATGAGTGTTAATTTCTCTCAATTTCCAGGGGAGAAATTTAAGGTTTAGTTGCTCTGTCATGTGTGGAGTTAATTAATAATGGCAGATTGGGGAGTTCACAAGGCTTCTTACAGATTTTTTTTTAACATTTATTCATTTTTGAGAGACAGACAGAGCTCAAGCAGAGGAGTATCAGAGAGAGAGGGAGACACAGAATCCAAAGCAGGCTCCAGGCTTAGCTGTCAGCACAGAGCCAGATGCAGGGCTCGAACCCACAAACGGTGAGATCATGACCCAAGCCAAAGTCGGACGTATAACCAATTGAGCCACCCAGGCGCCCTTCCTGTACGTTTTATAGTTCTGTTGCTTCATAGTTCAATGTAAGGGTGGAGGGCACATACTATATTCTTTTGGATTTTTTAAATACTTATAAAAGTTGTAAAATCTAACTTCCCTGTGGACATTATAAGCATTTCAAGTCAAAACAGAGAAAAAATGGAGTGAAGAGGAAAAAAAGAAATATCTATTCTGATATTTCTTGGAAAGAAATACCCAAAGGGACATGCACCTGCCGCTTGGGGGCAGGTGGCCTTAGCCAGGGCCCCTTTCGTGACCAGCTCTCAGAACCCTGCCTGCCTGAGGCAGCCGGTGTGGAAATGTGATCAGATGTACGTCAAGGGTATTTGATTGAACTGATCATTTTTCCAGCGTAGAGATTTGAAGACTTGGGGGGTTCAGATTAGAATGTAGCAAGCAGAGAGCAAGTCAGGAAGATGAACTGGATGGAGCATAAACTATCTTTGCACACAAGAAGGCAGAAATATTTTAGTAAACCAGGAAAAGAACTATCTCCTGTCTGCCCTTTGCAGTCTTCAAAGTGAGGTGACTCCCAATCTGCAGCTAAAGACACTGTCAGCTGCACTGTCCCCTGTGCTGATAAGGGTCTCCTGCTTTTCAAAGGCGCTGATTTCACAGAGCTATCAGACATCAGTGAGTGATTATGCTGGACTGTGACAAAATTAAGGGGGAGTTTTACACATCAATATTATTTTCCTACACAGAAGAAATTGAAAATAGGACTTGAGAAGACAAAAACTCAAGCTAACAAATGCATAAGCTCACAGAAGAATTTTCCCATTCCTGAGGTTTTTCCAGGTGAAACTGTCACTTAATAAATGTGTATTGGGGCACCTGGGTGGCTCAGTAGTTAAAGCATCTGACTCTTGGTTTGGTTTAGGTCATAAGCGCATGGTTCGTGAGTTCGAGCCCCACATCGGGCACTGTGTTGATGGTGCAGAGCCTGCTTGGGATTCTTTCTCTCTCCATCTCTCTGTTCCTCCCCTGCTCATACTCTCTCTTTTTCTCTCTCCCTCCCCCCTCAAAATAAATGAATAAATAAATAAATAATAAACTTTAGAAGAAAAAATTCTTTAAAAGGTGTATTAAGTGATCACTGTGTCCCAAGAACTATCCCGGAGTTGAGTTAAGAATAAAAAACAGTTCCTGCCTTTGGGTAACTTTTCAGAAATCAAGAGTTTGTAGTCAAGTCAAGAAGCAAAATCAGTGGATGGCCACCTGTCCGGTGTGTTGCTCCAGATTTCATGGAGGATGCAAAATAAATCTGCTCTGCCACCGACTTGCAGCCTTTCAAACAGGTCGCTGAGTCTGGCCCCTGTCCTGTGGAAGGTGGAGTCATAGTTCCTGCCTTGTAAATCTCACAGTGCTGTCGTGTATCACAGAGAACAATGGCTGTGAACGTGCTGAAATCTGCCAACCAGTATGTGAACCCCCTCCTCAAAAAACCTGCCTTGAGGTTGGGAATAGAAGACAGAGAAATGTGAGACAGCCAGTAAAGACCCTTGGATGGTTGACATTCAGGGCCCATATATTTGCTAGCTGACTTCAATTAGAAAGAAAACACTAAAAATGGAGCTATCTGGTAAAAGTGTAGATTTTTCAGAAGACCTAGAAATTTAGTGCTATGTAGCAACGACATGTGGTTCGCCGCTGCTGAGACTGAGGAGGTAAATAGTCTTTACCATGAATCCTGGGGAAAGAGCACCCTGTTAGGAGTCCCCTGAAGGCACTCTAGCTGCCCTGCTTTGGCATGCCCTGCAGAATGGGGAGGGAGTGTTGGAGAGGGGCACCTGCCAGGGCCCCTCACATCAGCACCACGATACGGGACTTACTCTTTCGAAAAGGTGTCTCTCTTCCTTTGATTAACTACCCACCTTTAAATTTCAGAATACATCCTGGATCTGTGTACATGTGTGAGTATGACATTGTCTAGCTTTTAATCTGATTCCGCCTGGCGTAGGCAAGGGGAAGTGGAACCCGTGGTTACTGGGTGAGCTAACATCAGTTATGCCGGGTATTTTCTAAGTATAAAGGGGAAGGTTCGTTATAACTAACTTAATAGATTTCCGAAAATATGTAAATATTTTACGTTAATTAAACATCACTGCAACCCTAGGAAGGATTATATTACTATCCTTTTAAAAGAGTTGGTGACTTGAATAAATCACTGCACTTTTTGTGAATTCACTCCCCCATGTTCAAAGCCAAGGGAGACTTCAGTGTGACTATGTCACGGTTTGTATTTTCAGTTTGCGAAGGGTAATGGTTGGTCCTGAGCCCCATCTGGTCTCCAGGAGATACATATTTCTACGGAAACTAAAGGAGCGCAGAAACCAAATGTAAAGATAGAAGATGAGTTTAAGCGGCACAGTGCACTTTCCATTGGGCCTGTTCTCGCTTGGTGCAAACCTGAACATGAGAACCAATGCGTCTTTCCCACTAAGCTAACAGCTGTCTCTCTCCCCAGTGCTCTGTTTCCTGTGGTGGCGGAGTGCGGATTCGCAGTGTCACGTGTGCCAAGAACCACGATGAACCTTGTGATGTGACGAGGAAACCCAACAGCCGGGCTCTTTGTGGCCTCCAGCAATGCCCATCTAGCCGAAGAGTTCTGAGGCCCAATAAAGGCACAGTTTCCAGTGGGAGAAAGCTACCAACGTCTGAGCAGGACCCCTTAAAGCCCATTCCTCCAACCACATCCAGTCCCAGAACGCTGAGCACGCCTCAGTTTATGAGTACAAGTGCCCCGGCCGTCAGCAGCCCTGCTCCTACCCCAGACCCCAAAGGAGACTCGGATGGGAAATGGTGGCAGAACAGTTCCAACCAATCTGAACCGGGCTCCAATTATGTCGTTTCTACTGGAAGTACTTCCCAGCCCATCCTCACTTCCTGGCCTTTGAGTGTCCAGCCAAATGAAGAGGACGTTCCCAATTCAGACCCGGGTCCTACCTCAGAGGGAGACTTTTTAACCACGACAATGAGTGGTTCTGATTTGCCGTCTTCCAGCAGCCCTGCGACTTGGCAGGTGACTCCATTTTATGATACCTTGACCAAAGAGCCAGAAGTGGAGATTCACAGTGGCTCAGGGGAAGACAGTGAACAATCTGAGGACAGAAATGAAAACAACTCCATAACGTGGACCAAAGTCGGAGTACCTGGGAATGATGCTTCAGCAGTGCGAAGTACAGGAATGCCCCTGGGACCCCCACCAACACCTTATCTCAGGGGGCCGTCCTTGTGGCCACCCTTCAGCACCAGGATGGAAGGACTCCTACCCAGCCAAAGGCCTGCCACCCTCAAAAATGGTGCATCCGGAGCTGAGGGGATGTTCACTGAAAAGCCAGCGAACTCTCCCTTCCCTCTGGGAGGAGACCACCGGCCAGGGACCTCAGAACATTCAGTAAACCATAACCCCCCAGAACTCCCAAGCAACGTGAATCAGACACAGAGTTCCGAACCAGTCCTGACAGAAGAAGATGCAAAAAGTCTGATCGCTGAGGGGTTTCTGCTAAACGCTTCCAATTACAAGCAGGTCTCCACCAGCGGCAGCCCCGCGTACTGGGTGGTTGGAAACTGGAGTGAGGTAGGAGCTCCATTTCTTGCCTCTTGCCTGACTGTCCATGGAAATAGTTGGGGGTGTTGCATTCTTGTGTAGATTTCAAATGGAATTGTAAAAAATATAGCCCGATGTGGAAGAAACATGAAGCAGTCAGGTCCATGTGCTCACCTCCCTCCTGTCCTCTCTAAGTCCTAAATTGAGGGGGGGAAAGTCTCCAGGGAGGGAGGACATATGTAGTGAGATAAAGTGAAAAGAACTCTGAAATAAGTCAGGAGGGCTGGCGATTTAGCTGTGTGGTGGCGGGGAACTCCGTCCATGCTTCGGACTCCACTCTATATCTATAAACAGTAGAGCCGGTGTAGATCACTTGTAACCCCCCCCCACACACACACACAAACACAAGCCACAAACCTCAGCGCCCGGTGAGGAAGGGCAGCTGAAGGGGCCAGAGTTTGCATTTCATCCAGAAAAAATTCTTGGGACTCTAATCAAAATCTGTCAGGTAATCCAAATTGGAGTGGAAATTGAAGATAAAATTCCTTAAAAGCATTCTCTAGTTCAGTGTTATCAATGATTTTCTTTTCTTTTTGTTGTGTTTGCATGCTTGCATGAAAAAAATCACGTTGGCTCATTAAAAGAATTAGAAAATGGAGGAAGAAGAAAATAAACATGACGACAGAATGTTGGCCCCTGTTTTCAGGCTTCAGAAATTTGGCTAGATACTTGTTTTTCCATTTCTAGAACTAATTAATATCCTTTGAAGCATCAAAATCATTCTCACCCATTTGAATTTTGAATGCAGTATATGAACTTGTTAAAATAATTTGACAACTCGAAGAGGACTTTGTGGCAAAATGGTCACATGTTTATATTAGTGAACATTTTTATGACAATTCATGAGTCCTCTCCCTAGCTAAAGAGAAATGAAGTATTTGTAGCTAATATAACAACAGTGCATGTAATTTATAAAGGATGTTGGTTTCCAAATCGCTTTCATATGTAGCCTCTTATTTTCTGCTTTGGACAGTCTCGAGGAGCAAGTGAGGTTTCATTGATGCCAACTTGCAAATAGAGAAAATAAAATTTGTGGCAGTCAAGTGACTTATTGAGGGACCCAGCTGTCATGTTGATGACAACATGGATGTCCCTGGACGATGCCCCTTCTAATTCCACTGTATTCAGTTTGTAAAACGGGCATGATCTGGGGGTAAAGCAAGGGTACCTGTAAACTAAAGCAACATAAAACTACGTACTAGTTCTGATGACTGTGGAAGTACATTTTGGTTATAGTAAATCAAGGCACCCTTGACTTATCTGAAATGTCGTCATTTGACTTTGACAGAAATAAACTGCCTTATTGAGTACATCATAGATTGCCAAAAATTTGGCAGTCAATCATGGTGAAGCCATTAAGGGCTATTAATTCCAGGCAGTTTGGAGAAAAGGAATTGGTCCAGCTGGCAGCTTTTCAGAGCTGCAAAGGATATTAGGAGAACAGAGTTCAACATTTGGCAGAAATTCCCTTTGTGATAGAATTTGGGGCCTCTTCTCTTTATACATCTTTTGATACAAAATGTTTAATACACAGATTCATCAGAGAGGGTCAGGACTCAGAATGAAAACTTTGGTTTTCCCACTATCCTTTGATTTTTTTTATTCTGTCCTTTTCTGAAGCTTATTCAGGATAGCGTCTCAATGACTGCATCGTAGAGACCCCATTGAGATCACTCTTCCCAAGCCCCCTATAAAATGGTTAATAGTTTTTCAAGTCAGGGTCACCTCCTCGTTTCTATCATCTCCTGTTTACTTCTTGTTAGTTTAGGGCCAGTGGCTTCCAGTCTAATGGTGGGAGGCACCTGGAAAAGATGGGGATGTTTTGTTTGCTACAGTGGCGGGGGAGGGGGCCACCACTACCAGCATTCAGTATCTGGGAGCCAAAGAAGATAAACAGCCCTGTGACATTCAGGGAAGTCTCTTATAAGGAAGAACTGTTCAGTGCAAAATGGCAGTTAGTGCCCCAACAGTCAAGAAAGAAAGACCCTCAGTGACTGTTCTTGCCCCCTCGCTGACCTGTGCATGTCCAGGCTCTCCCCCACTCCGGCGCAGTCCATGCATCACAAGAAATCTAAGACTGCCAACTTGGTCTTCCGTAGGAATTTACTAATCATTCCAAACTCCTGCTCACAAATCTTTAATGTCTCTTCATTACATATCAGATCAGAGAAATCCACGCTGACATCCAACAGCGTTTACAACATTACATAACTGAACTTTCAAACCACACGGGCTTCACTGTTTCATCATCTTAAGCTTCAGCAGATCTAAACTGCTCAGTTTTCCATAAGCCTCCTGCCTCTCTCAGTGCAGTGCCTTTTTTTACCACTGTCCCCTCTGCCTGGAAATTCCCCCTCCTCCTCTGCCCTTTTGAATTCCCCCCCGTTCTCCAGGACTGAGACAGGAGCTGCATTAAAGTCCTTCCTGATCATTAAGATTGGAAGTAATTTCTAAAGTTCCTTATCGTTTGACCCAAAATTGTTCTCACCGTTTCCTCCCACTTTTCTGTCTTGTGTGGAAGGGCTGTTCACGCTTCCGTTGTACACAATGTGTTCTTCTAATTGTGATTTCAGAAATTAAAGGATTGGTAGAAAAATGAAGTTAACACATAAATGGACATAAAACTTGAAACTAGACTTTCTGGGCTAGAATCGTGGCTGAGCCGCTAACTACATTTGTCCTCACCCTACCTCAGTTTCCTCATCTATGTCATGAGGACAGTGACAATGCCTGACTCAGAGATTGTGAGGGGATGAAAGGGATAACCATGTGTAAGGTGCTCAGAAGAGTATTGGACACCTGAGAAGCACCCAGTGTTTGCTCTGATACCTGTTTGCAAAACAGAAAACCTGGGTGCCATGCAGTGTATGAGCCTGCGGCTTCCGTCTCGTTAGAAAATCACCTCATCAAGTTGCCCCATCATCCAGTCGGACCCCCTGGCCCACTCAGCTAACTGTGAGCTGTGCAGTTGTGTACTTGGAAGCAAGGTATGATTTTTCCACAGCCATTCACAGCGGTCGTCACGTGATGCCGACCCAGTCCTCCCGGTTAGTTCCAGTTCTGAACACCCCGAAACCTCCGCCTTGACCTGGCACATCGGTTCCAGAGGGTCACTAGCTGTAACAGGGCTGAAGGTCAAAGTGAGGTTGTCCCTCCGCTTCGCTGGTTTTTTTTCTTGTCTCCTGGCGCATGCCCAGTTTGGAACTCCTACACCTGACAGGTGATGCAATTCCATCTCACTGAACTGTGTCCCATGCATTTGCCTGTCTGCACTGCCTCTGGGCTGGTGTTTTCTGCTTTGATAGAAACTATCACAAAAAGGAAAAAAAACTGGGCTGCCTGGGTGGCTCGTTCGGTTAAGCATTTAACTTTTGATCTTGACTCAGGTCATGATCTCGCGGTTTGTGAGATCGAGCCCCACATGGGGTTCTGCACAGAGAGTGCAGAGCCTGCTTGGGATTCTCTCTCTCCACCTCTCTTCCCTCCCCCTCTGCCCCTTCAATGCACCCCTTCTCCCTTGCCCTCTCTCCCTTTGTCTATCTCTCTCTCTCCCTCTCTCTCTCAAAATAAATAATTTTTTTAAAAAATGAAGAAAAAGAAAAAAGTATCCAAAAGGAATTAAATGTCTGCGTATGAGATCTGAATCTATTAGGACTAAATTCAGAGCCCCAGAGAGACAACATCCACTTAGTTGCCACGCAAATACAGTGCAAAGAATCGTAGACATCACTTGAGATTTGCCAGGTTATTGTTAGCCTGGGAATTTAGCTGACTAGGTCTTTTCCTGGATTGGGGCAAATATATTTTCTCTATGTCATAATATGAAATTAACAACAGACTATGTGGCCATGAATGTTGCTTCTGTCTCTGGGCCCCAGATATCTGGAAAATGAGACTCCTGATGCTGCCCTTGCACCTGTATTGTGTTTAATAGGTAACATTTGTAGAGTCTTGACCATGTGCATGAATTTCTGTGGCCCTAATGTTATCACCAGTTTTACAGTCTAAGGAGTTAGGAGATTGCAGAAGACCACACAATTGGCCAATCACAGAACTATAATTGTACCCTGAATCGCAGAAGGTTAAAGAAAATCTGTTATGTAGTTGTATCAATTGCCTATTGCTACAATAATGCTATATTACAAACCACCACAAGACCTCAGAGTTGCGTTGAGTCTGTGGGTCAGGTGAGAGCTTCTGCTCATTGGGGCTGAGCTTAGCTGACCTCAGCTTGGCTTGCCATCTTGCATCTGCCGGAGGGTCAGCTACGGGCTGGCTGGTCTGGGATGGCCTCAGCTGGGTGACCCAGTTCTATTTCACATGATCTCTCATCCTCCAGCAAGCTGGCCCTGTTTTACTCTCATGGCAGAGAAAGGATTCCAAGAAAGAGAACTGAAACTGCAAGTTTTCTTGAGAACTGGGACATCATCCCCTGGATTTTATTGGCCAAAGAAACTCACAAGAACAGTCAAGATTCAAGATCTGGGGAAATATATCCCACTGCTTGACAAAAAGATCTGCAAAGTCTCGTTGCAGAGAGCATGGTGTGTCCAATGTGGGCCATTAGTGCAATCAACCTGTGACAATGTCAGTGCATTTCAGCTGTCGTTACCTCTATTACACATATGCATCATGTAGAAGAGAGGAGAAAGGGCTAGGAACTTGGATACAAACCAAATCCTAGAGAACTTTTAGAAGAAGGAGAGATTACCTCAGTAAATGAGCCAGCTGGAAAAGTGCTGACCTAAACGACTTCCTGCTCTTCCCTTTCTGTGATTCTATAGAAAAGTTCTCCATCTAGACTCTGTTATGTGATACATGTATATAACACAAAAACTTGCACAAAGTGACACACAAAATGTGGAAGATGACATTGCAGCAAGAGAAAAATGTCAGGCTGGTTTTTATTTATAACTCATCAGAAGAAGCCTTCGAAAATGTCATAGATGGAACTTCCACCCTTTGTGTTTTGCATGTGTACAGATGCCCCTCCTTCTGAGGGTGGGCAGGGGAGAAGGGATGCAAGAAAAGTCAACTGCTGGAAGAATTAAGCACATGGAATAAAAGGAAGTATGGAGAGGAAAGTTTCTATGGTTTTCTATTTTAAATTTTTTTTAATTTTTTTACTTATTTTTGAGAGAGAGAGAGACAGCATGAGCAGGGGAGGGTCAGAGAGAGACACAGAATCTGAAGACAGGCTCTAGGCTCTGAGCTAGCTGTCAGCACAGAGCCCAACGTGGGGCTCGAACCCACGAACTGTGAGATCATGACCTGAGGCGAAGCCAGACACTTAACCGACTGAGCCACCCAGGTGTCCCTCTATGGTTTTCAAGGTGGTCCCATGCTGTACCTGAGGTATTAAAGAATCACGAGTAAGTTAAAATATCATGTGAGGCATGGGCTGTATGTACCAGTAGGCCAAGTGGAGAAAAGCACTAAGTTGTAGCATCTTTCTAACCCCCAGGCGTGGTCTGAGGACCCAGAGCATTGGCATCACCTGCGAGCTGGTCAGAAAATGCAGAATCTGGGGTGGCCTCAGCTGGGTGACCCGGTTCTATTTCACACGCTCTCTCGTCCTCCCAGACCCACTGACTCAGAATCTGCATTTTGCAAGGTTCCAGGTGACACATATGGACACTACAGTTTAGAGTGACTGCTACAGCAGCCAGTATATGACATTTCGGAGGCAGAAAGCCGCAGGATTTACTCCTTCATCAAGCCAGCTCTCCAAGCCTCAAGGGTTTTTTTCTACACTGTCACAATACCCGTCTAACCACAGTTTGTCTCGGAGAGGAGGAGAAATAATGCCGTTGTGGTGTTATAACAGGCAGATGTACGTCCCCTGAGAACGGGCGGCATTGGTATGAAATGTGGCAGGCAAGCCACAGGCACAGGCTGTGCCTACAGCCCCCGGGCATTCATACTAGGATAATTTTTGGAGAAGCAAATTTCCACTTGCATTGGTTTGCTAATCCACTTGCTAATAATCCATTTGCTAATCAGGGATTCTCAATACTGGCTGTCTATTAGAATCATCTGAGGAATTTCTTTTTATGGCAATGCCTAGACCCTCCCCAGGGAGATTCAGATTAATTTGTCTAGGGCAGGCCCCCAGCGATGGTATTTTTTAAAAAGTTCTGTGAATGTAGGTGAGCATCCAAGGCAGAGCACTTGTCTTCAGAGTGCCGTGAGATAAGTCTGAGAAAGTGGCCCTCAGCCTGTCTTCTCTGTCCCCCTCCCCACACAGTGCTCCACCACCTGCGGGCTGGGGGCCTACTGGCGAAGCGTGGAATGCAGCACCCAGATAGATTCCGACTGTGCTGCCCTTCAGAGGCCTGACCCTGCCAAGAGATGCCACCTTCGTCCCTGCGCCACCTGGAAAGTGGGGAACTGGAGCAAGGTAATCCATCTGGCTCTGCGGCGTTCTGGCAGGGGACAGCCTTCTCTAAGCATGTGCTAAAGTAGGTGTCCCCCCTCCCTTTCTCCTCTCTTGCCGCCTCCCTCTGCCCTCTTCTCTGCTAAAACTGTGGCTGAGTCAATCATAGACCTCACCACACCTACTCGAAGTTACACAGTAGTCTTAAAGCAAGTACAGAGTTTTTATTAAAGCACATGTTTTTAGCTGCCTGTCTTCTCTCTTCCCAGATTAACTGGAATTAAAAGTTAAATTTGCGTAATTAATTGCTTTTCCAGCAGGCAGCATGATTTCTAAATTACTTAAATTTACCATTATAATTACCATGCTACATCATCACATGTATAATTAAGTCATGACGCAGCATCTGCTCACAAAGTAAATTTGCTTTTCAATTTGCCAGGCCCAAAATGACAAGAAGGCTAGACATCAAGAAAACACTGGTCTCTTAAAGTGTACTTCCCGTACAGATCTTTTCGCAGTGAGATTTTACAGTCCCTGCTAATCTGGCTGTGGTTTCTCATTTTGCTGTGTTGTCTGCATGGTCCCTAGTGGGAGACTGTATCAGGTTCTTGGATTTGTTAGCTTTGATGCTCTGAGCACAACTGGGCCTGATCTAGCCTGGGGCTGAGCCAGCCCCTGGGGGATATCCTAGGGCTGTGTGACACGGCTCGGTTGGGGGGGTGACAGCTGATTGGCAAGAGAAGGTGCAGAGGTGTGAGCTGGGCACGTACCTTCTGTTTGCCAAGCACCCCCCACCCCAACTATGATGCTCGTTAGGCCTGTCTTCTCTCTGGGGAGTCAGTTTCCCTTGACAGCTGAGACGCAGAAGGGAAAAGAAAAAAATTTGAGCAGGCCCATAAACAATAAAGAAATTGAATCAGTTACCGAAAATCATCCACCAAATAAAAGTCCTGGGCCAGATGGCTCCCCGTGGGAATTCTATCAGACATTTAAAGAAGAGTTGATACCTATTCTTCTCAAACTGTTCCAAAAAATTGAAATGGTAGGAAAGCTTCCAAAGTCATTCTATGAAGTCAGCATTTCGAAACCAGACAAAGACCCCACTAGACCCCATTAAAGAAGAGAATTACAAACCAATATCCCTGATGAACCTGGATGCAAAAATTCTCAACGAGATGCTAGCAAATAAAATTCAACAGTGTATTTTATTCATCATAATCAAGTGGAATTTATTCCTGGACTTTAGGTCTGGTTCAATATTCACAAATCAATCAATGTGACACACCACATTAATAAAAGATAAGAATCATCTGATCCTTTCAGTAGAAGCAGGAAAAGCATTTGACAAAAATACAGTATCCTTTTTTGATAAAAACCCTCAAGAAAGTAGTAGGGATAAAGGGAACATACCTCAACATCATAAAAGCCATATAGAAAGGCCCCCAGCTAATATCATGCTCAGTGGGGAAAAACTGAGAGCTTTCTCCCCAAGGTCAGGAACACAACATGGATGTCTGCTCACCACTGTTGTTCAGCGTAGTACCGGAAGTCCTGGCCTCAGCACCAGACAACAAAAAGAAATAGAAGGCATCCACATTGACAAAGAAGTCAAACTTTCACTCTTCACAGATGACATGATACTCTACATGGAAAACCCAAAAGACTCCACCAAAAAACTACTAGAAATAATACATGAATTTAGCAACATCACAGGATATAAAATCAATGTGCATAAATCGGTTGCATTTTTATGCACCAGTAATGAAGCAGCAGAAAGAGAAATCCAGGAATCAATCCCATTAACAATGGTACCAAAACCCATAAGATACCTAAGAATACACCTAACCAAAGAGGTAAAAGATCTATATGCTGAAAACTATAGAAAGCTTATGAAAAAAATTGAAGAAAACACAAAGAAATGGAAAAACCTCCATGCTCATGGATTGGAAGAACAAATATTGTTAAAATGTCAATACTACTCAAAGCAATCTCCACATTCAATGCAATCCCTACCAAAATAACACCGCATTCTTCACAGAGCTAGAACAAACAATCCTAAAATTTGCATGGAACCAGAAAAGACCACGAATAGCCAAAGTAATGTTGAAAAAGAGAAACAAAGCTAGAGACATTACAATTCCGGACTTTAAGCTGTATTACAAAGCTGTAATCATCAAGACAATATGGTACTGGCACAAAAACAGACACATAGAACAATGGAACAGAATAGAGAATCCAGAAATGGACCTACAAATGGCATGGCCTACTAGTTTTCAACAAAGCAAGAAAAAGTATCCAGTGGAAAGAAGGTAGTCTCTTCAGCAAATGATGTTGGGAAAAACTGGACAGCGACATGCAAAAGAATGAAACTGGACTGCTTTCTTGCATCATACACAAAAATAAATGCAAAATGTACGAAAGACCTAAATGTGAGACAGGAAACCATTAAAATTCTACAAGAGAAAACATGCAACAACCTCTTTGACCTTGGACACAGCAATTTCTTACTAGACATGTCTCTGGAGTCAAGGAAAATAAAAATAAACTAGTGGGACCTCACCAAGATAAAAAGCTTCTGCACACCAAAGGAAGCAAGCAACAAAACTAACAGGTAACAGATGGAATGGGAGAAGGTATTTGCAAATGACATATCTGATAGAGGCTTAGTATCTAAAAGCTCTAAAGAACTTATCAAACCCAAAAAACAAAAAATCAAATGATGCTCAACATCATTCATCAAGGAAATACAAATCAAAACCTCAATGAGATACCACCTCACGCCTGTCAGAATGGCTAACATTAACAACACAAGGAAAAACAGATGTCAGTGAGGATGTAGAGAAAGAGAAACCTCTTACACTGTTGATGGGAATGCAAACTGATGAAGCCGCTCTGGAAAACGGTATAAAGGTTCCTCAAAAATTTAAAAACAGAACTACCCTACAACCCAGCAATTTCACTACTAGGTATTTATCCAAAGGATACAAAAAGACTTGTTCTAAGTGGCACATGCACCCCAGTATTTACAACAGCACTATCAACAATAACCAAATTATGGAATAAGCCCAAATATCCGTCAGCTGATGAATGGATAAAGAAGATGTGGTACACACACACACACACACACACACACACACACACACACACACTGGAATACTACTCGTCGATCAAAAAGAATGAAATCTTGCCATTTGCAGCAGTGTGGATGGATCTAGAGTGTATTATGCTAAGTGAAATAAGTCAGGCAGAGAATGACAAATATCATACAATTTCACTTGTTTGTGGAATTTAAGAAACACAACCGATGAACATAGGGGAAGGGAAGGAAAAATAAAAACAGGGTGAGGCAAACCGTAAGAGACTCTTGAATACAGAGAACAAACTGAGGGTTGTTGGAGGGGAAGTAGGTGGGGGAATGGGCTAAATGGGGGATGGGAATTAAGGAGGGCACCTGTGCACTGGGTGTTGTATGTAAGTGATGAATCAATGGGTTCTACTCCTGAAACCAATACTACACTGTATATTAACTAACTTGAATTTAAGTAACTAAATTAATAATAAATACATACATACACACATACATACATACATAAAACCTTGAGTGGGAACATAGGCCCTTTGTTTCGCCTTTAAATATCCAGAGGCTTTAGATTCTGCCATGTTGATGGTTTGCCTTTTCACAGATACTTTCTCAGAGGGAAGAATTCTAATTTTACCTAGAATCTTCTGTATTATCGCCACCCCCCCCCCGATTCCCACCCCCAAACCAGAGACATTTCAAATCGCAAAGGGCTGTGGGTCTGCCGCAGCCTGCCCTGAGTCCACAGCTATCACACCTCACACCCCCGGTTACTCACCAGCAATCCCCGACCTTTGTGATGGCTGTCTGGGTTGTGGTTGTTTTACTGGCTTTTGTCTCCAGCGCCACGTGGCTCCTTGGTGCAGCCTGGTACCACTGCTGTGGACATGTCCCCATGTGTGTGACAGTAGGGTAAGACTGTACATTCAGACTCTCCCTTTACCATGTCTAGAAGAAGTCTTTCAGAATGGTATGCTTCCGCTTCATGCCGTAATCTGCTTGATGCAAATTCAAGGTTGTGGTCCTCAGGTCTGTCCCAGAGGCATACTTGGGAAGACAGTTCTGCAGAATTGAATCCTAGAAGCAGGGCTGGGCAGTGGGTCAGACACATCTGGCTTGGCCACCCTGCTCTGGCGGGACGAGCTTATGACACTGGCCCATTCACCTTCGGGTTCACCTTGTTTCTCTCACCTCTGAGAAATACCATGGATGATATTGCCTCTGCTTACCTCATAGAGTTGTAAGGATCAAAAAAAGAGACTGTTAGTGCAACAGCTTTGTAAATGGTAAAAGACTGGTTTTTTTTTAATTTTTAATGTTTATTTTTGAGAGAGAGAGAGGGACAGAGTGCGAGCTGGGAGAGGGGCAGAGAGAGAGGGAGACAAAGAATCCAAAGCAGGCTCCAGGCTTTGAACTGTCAGCACAGAGACTGATGTGGGGCTCGATCTCACAAACTGTGAGATCATGACCTGAGCCGAAGTCAGACGCTCTACCGACTGAGCTGCCCAGGCACCCCAGTAAAAGACTGTTTAGATGAAACCCTGGGCAAACTCTGAGCTCAAGATAAAAGTTAGGACTGGCTCTTAGGTGCTTACTAACCTCTGGCTTCCTGGACTCAGGGTGCAAGGCCTGTGGAAAGGTGACAGTGAAGAAAATTCTGCCAACAGAATGACTGGCTCAAGCAGGTATCCACTCCTTAGTACTAAGCAGGCAAGGTGCTCTGTGTCCATGAACTTTGGAGAACTCTACATGGGTTGGGCACGAACACTCACCAAGTACTGCTATGTGCCTGACATCACACAAGAGCTTTAGAGAATCAATTCCATTTCCATCCAGCGCAGGACCTTCTTTATAATTCCCATGGAGACAGCAAAGCTCGGAGTGCTTAAATCACTAATGCTTGATCACACAGCTGTTACCAAACGCTCTCAGTTATAAGAAACCATCCACTTGGGGATGCATCATCAATTTTATGACAGCTTTTCAGAAAGAAAGGGAACACTGCACAATAAATATGTACATCAGTTGTAAGAAACATGCCAATTTCAGCGCATTAACATTTGTATGAGGAAAAAGAAGTGTGCGATGCAAGAAATGCAGAAGTGACCAAATGGGCTTGAAAAGCCCTCAGCTGCATTTGACACCAGAGCAATGCATCATCCACAGCACCATTCACCGCCCAATGGAACATCTTGATGGCTGAAGTTCTGTAAACTGGAGATTTGACAGCCCCTTTATTTGCTTTCTGAGAACAAGCACTTCCCTTTTCATAGTTAAGATGAACAGACTTGATTATTTATGAAATGAGTCAGAAACTGTTTTACATTTGTTCTCGGAATGTTGTCTTCCCACATAGGGAGCGTTGCAATTTTATTTTATCAGTAGTTCACTTTGCTGGAAAATAAGAGAAAGTGGCAGCCTTTCCTTATGGTCTTGGGTTTCATATATATTGCTAGTCTTTCTGTCTTATTCTATTTTTTGCCTTTGTGTTTATTAGATTATACAGATTGTCAATGGCAGTGCTACACTTTTTTTTACAGCTGAATTTTTAGAAATGAATTTAATAAGGACCCTCACCAACTTTGCTAAATACAGACCCTCCCCAACTTTGATATATAAAATATTCCCAGTAACATATATCAAACTCCAATATGCAAAAGTGAAAACATGAATTGCATGTTATAGCAGATCTTTTGTCTCCAGAAAGCAAAAGTTAAGTAGCAGGAAGGTCATAATACACTGAAAATCACTGCATTTATTTTATTCTTGATATAATGTGCTGTATGTCTGAACAGTCACCTTCTCTTGACATCCTTGAAGGTTTTAGATTAAGGGATCCCTAAAAACATAAAGGAATGGTAATGAGATATCAGCATTTAGGACCACAGGAAGCATGAACCCAAGACCACTCTAGTTGAGAATTGATGTCCAGACCAGAAGACTATCCATGAGGGCTCCTGCCCATCTCTTTCTCTGTCCACTCCCACTCTTTACCCTAGCATTCTGATGAATTCCCTATTCCCAAACAAGCTTTGTTGTTTCACAGCACTGCGCCTCCATGCATGCCATTCTCTCCGCCTCGAAGGCCCTCCATACCCTATTTTGCTGGCTGAGCAAATAGTATTATCCTATATGCTTCAGCTCAAACCTTGGCCCCTTTATTTAGGCCGGCCCCAACCTCTTTACATGAAATTGACCATGTCCTCCATTGTTCCCTCACTAGATCATGAACAATTTATGACGTAATCATTGTATACAAACATAGTCATTATTCCTTCTACTCGGGTATGTAACTCTTCCCACCTGCTAGAAATACAGAGCCTGAAACATAGCGAGTGCCTAATAACTGGGGGTGAGATCAGGGAAAGATAGAAGGATGAATTTTGGTGCTGTTCAACTTAGAATGTTTGGAATGAATTATTTACTTATTTTATATATATATAGTTTATTACCAAGTTGGTTTCCAAATAACACCCAGTGCTCTTCCCCACTAGTGCCCCTGGTGGGGGGGAGTGATGGAATGAATTATTTAATCTTAAGGGTCTTGTGAATCTGTTCAGCATAAGGAAAGGAACAGAAAAGAATTTTTTGGTATCTAAATTTAGTTTAGTTCAACTTGGAAAGCAAGAAAATAATATAAAATCAAAACAGAATACAAATGTAGTGATCCCACACATTTATACCCCTCTAGAATGTTGGGATAGTTTAATCATCCAGTTTATCTTCCTTTTCATACTGATGGAGAAACAGAGGCTGAAAGAAGAGAAGTGGCTAATCCACACTTGCTGTTGGGGTCACACCTGAGTTCAGCCTACTGACCTCCCAACCCACTGCTCGCTAATTTCACTATACACAACTGAGCACTCATCTGAGCCCAACGTGGAAAGTGTATCAGGATGACCCCACAAATCCAAAACACCACAAGGGAGAACCACGGAACCACATTTTATCTCTGCCAGTGGCTTCTATAAGCTGAGGGAATTTTTCATTCTAATTCGATCTCGCCTGCAGATCACACTAGTTAAATTGATGTCATAACTGGAAAACAGGCCTTTTTGGTAACAATAAGACGTTGGCTTCCTGTTCTCATTAATCTGACTCCTGTCCTCAGTCTGGTCCACAGGCCTCAGGTTAGGAAAACATTAATATAAATGACCCTCCTCGAGGGCAGTAAGAGAATTAATATAATAATTGGCATTCTGTACACAAGGCAAACAGCATTAGGAGTGAAGTGATTTTTTTTTTAATTTTTTTAAATGTTTTTATTTATTTTTGAGAGAGAGAGAGAGACAGCATGAGCAGGGGAGTGTCAGAGAGAGAAGGAGTCACAGGATCTGAAGACAGGCTCCAGGCTTTGAGCTAGCTGTCAGCAGAGCCTGATGCGAGACTCAAACCCACGAACCCATGAGATCATGAGATCATGACCTGAGTCTGTTGGACGCTTAACCGACTGAGCCACCCAGGCACCCCCTGGAGTGGAGTGATTTAATATCTTGCCACTTCTCTCTTGCTAACCGAATCAGAAACCGTTTTGAAAATGGAACAGAAAAGTCATAGGTTTAGTGAATGTCCTCCCTTATTATGAATTTCAGCATAATAATAAAGTTCATTTCCCGTTGAATGTGAATACTCTCACAAAAGAGGTAATGCTAGCTTGAAAATTAAATCAGGAACAACAGATTGCAGCAGCCAATGAAAACTAGGAAAATAAAATCCACTTTTATAGTTAATGTCTGGGGGCACCTGGGTCTCGTAAAATTCCCTTGTAAGGAATCCTGTTGCTTTACCATCAGACAAATGGCTGCTTTGTGCAGAAATCATTAGCAGGCTCCCTCATTTGCTCTGTGGCTGATTTCAAATTGACAGTTACTTTTTCCTTTGCATATTTACTACATGGCAGGAAATGAGGTTATTTGTTTGTTTTACTTTGGGGAGAGGTGCTTTCTGGCAAGCGTTGTTTATTTCCAAGAAGCTAAGCACTCAATCTTTGGAGGCCTTAGAGCATCAGTCTGTCCCTTGTCACATGGGCCAGCGTCTTTCTATGTTACTGCCTAAGGTTTGAAGTCAGGTGACTTGGTACAATCTGCAGGCAGCAGAAGAAGGGGGAACTGTGCTTTCGGGGGGACCTCTACTGAAAGTTGGAGGAGTTTTCCTTCACCATCCTAAATCCTGCAATTATGACTATTCCACCATAGCCAGAAAGAGTACGGTTTTTCACTGTGTAGAGAGGGGGGGGGCAGACATACCTTAGAGCATTGCACACACTTTCTCGCAGGTGCATTTTCTCAGCCACGGCTGCGAACGAGACCCTAGATGGGAGGATGGGGAGGGTAAAGAGGCTCTTCATCCCTGCAATGACCGGGGTCTCTTTAGCCCACTTGGAAACCCATGGGGTTGCCCATCTCTCAGAATTCGTATATGCACTCAACAAATCTGTATCGACCCTCCGTGCTGTGCCTGGCACCATGCTAGATGCTTGGGACCTAATGGGATCCAGGGCAGAGAGGGGTCCAAGTTCATGACAGTGAGAGTGTAAGAGAAAGGACACACAGAATGAATAAAAATGGTTCCACATTTCAAGTTCCTGTGATAGAAATAGAGAAGGAGTTGAGAGAAATAACAAGCAGAATCTCCTTCAGATACAGGCATTCCAGGAGGGCCTCTCTGAGGAGATGACATTTAGGCTGAGGCCTAAAAGAAAAGCAGTAGCAGGTAATGGTAATTTGAAGAGTAGAGAGAGGCACGTTCAGGACATAAAGACCATGGGGACGTACTGTTAACCCACAGAGAGTCTGGAGGGAAAGGGCTGAGGAGAACAGGGTTCTGGTCCCCTCCCTCCTACCTCCAGTCCCTTACCTGACTGTGGACAGTGACAAGACAGGCCAGGCAAGGACAGGACCAGGAGAGACTAGGAGGCGGGAGCAAGGTGAATGGAAGGGATTTGGCTGGCACTAGCGTTCTAAACAGATTGGAGACCAAGTCTTGGAAGCTCAAGTTATAATCAAGTAAAATCTAGGTGGGCTGATGGAGCAGCTTCCAAAATCCAAGAGGTCGGAGAGTAGGCCTCCTTCAGAATCAGCTGTGTAAACCCTGGTTTGGAGGATGCTAGTGGATCAGTTTTTATCAAGATTTTAAGGAGTCAGCAGCCTGCAGGTGACCTGAGAGCAGGAGGCAGGGGCTGCTACACACGGGGTGCGCATGTGGGCAGGGGGCAGCGAGGAGGGCCTTGTAATGGCTTTCGGGGGCCTGTGCTGAGCAAGCTCTCAGTGGTGCAGGCACGTGATGCTGGCTCTAGGAGAAAGGAGGGTGGTGGGGACAAGCCCAGGGTTTCTCACTTCAGGGAGTCAAACCACAGAGCAGCTTTCTCCTTCATGTGGGCCCTTCACCTGACAAAGCATAGCCCATCTTGCCTTCAGAGTCGAGGAGAAAACAGGTTTTCGGCAGAATTCTGAAGGGGAGATGGGTGTGGCTTGGCCGGAGTTCACCTTCACTCCGGATGAATACACACCAGAGGGAATGGCCGCCCACCGGGACACACACTGAACCAGCAGGCACCCAGCCCCAGTGTCTGTGATCTTCGCGACAGCCCTGTGAGATGGCGGTTTTAGCCCAGTTTATTGATATGACACCTGAGCCTCAGAATGTTTCTGTGACTTGCCCAAGAGCTCGCAAAGGAATGACAGAACTGGACTTGCCGCCCAGTTCTCAGCTGCTCCGCCTGTGTTTTCGAACATGGGGAGGGCCATCTTTGGGAGCTGCTTGAGTGACTCCTTCTACAGAGCCTGTGAGGGAAACAGTTCACTTGAGCTAGACTTAACCCTTCTTCATGGCTGGAAGCCTGGAACTTCATGGTTCTCTCTCTCTGAGAAACCCCCTGGGATATGGGGGATGGAGAGCCTGACACCAGGGACTCAAGTGTCCCCTTTCTCTCCCTCTCCATACAGTGCTCCAGAAACTGCAGTGGGGGCTTCCAGATCCGAGAGATTCAGTGTGTGGACAGCCGGGACCACCAGAGCCTGAGGCCATTTCACTGCAGGTTCCTGGCCGGCATTCCTCCCCCGCAGAGTGCGGGCTGTAACGTGGAGCCCTGTGAGGAGTGGCAGGTGGCACCCTGGAGCCAGGTACGGCCTCCAGCGACATCATCCACACAACCAGGAAAATGTGAATCTCTGTGTTACCGTGTGAATCTACAAGTGAGGGAAGACCACGCGTGCGTCGTGGCAATGACTGGCCTCCTCATTCAGTGGCCTAACACGGTGTGGAGAAGGCTGAACAGGTCAACAACTTGAAGACTACGTTGTGTGGTTTCAAATGTGACAATTCAGTATTTTATTACAACCCAGTCTCCCAGTGGATATACTGGGGAATTGGGGTTCATATTGGAGAAGTGTACATGGATCACTCTGATGAGAGCCATTTAGGGCAGAGGCTCACATGCCTCTCTCCCAGATTTCTGCAGTTGAACTGGGGGTAGTGGCCAGATCCTTTCCACACACAGTATATTTTATATTTCCACCTCTCAGTCAAATGCCCAGGTCATTGTTTACACAAATAAAAGGAAGTGTGTTTGTGCCTATCTTCATGTCCTCTGTTTTGTGAGGGCCCAGGCTCTGCTGGGTCTTTGTCCTACTTTAGCACATGAAAACAAAGAGACTGTTCTTTGGTGAAGTATAATAATCTCACTTGCCAATATGCAAATACTTCAACAGCTGAAAAAAGAAATACTCCCAACCATATCCATGCATGGTAGGAAGAGGAGGAAAAAAAAGGAACCCAGCATATTTTGAGTGTGTCCATGGGCTAGGCATTTTACCTACCATACTTGGTTTAATTTTTACGACAACCTGAATGATAGGCTTTATTAATCCCATTTTATAGGTGAAGAAATTGAGATTTAGAGATTAAGAAACTTACATGAGGTCACACAGCTAGAAAATAAATGGGGGAATATTAGTTTAAGCATAAGACAGACTCCCGTGCCAGTCCACTTTCTGCCATAGACATTAATCCAGTAAGCATTGAACAAAGAGTAAACTGAGGAGAGAGAGTGAATTAATAACTACTTTGGGGGAAACAAACCTCCCACATGTCCTGGAAAGGAAGGTAGTGAACCGCAAATGTAGGACACAGAGTTAGAGTCAAAGCTTACGGAACACTGAGCCCGCCTCCAGCTACGTGGTGCCTACAGGGTCAAGCAGCCATGCTTATTGCTGAGGCTCTAGGCCAATACTGGTGTTTTCTAGAGCAACAGCCACCACTGTCCCCTCTTTCTCCTTCTTACCTGCTCAGTTCTGGGGCAATAAAGTGCCTGCTACTCCCATGCTCTGGACTTGGGCATCTGAGCCCTCTATGTATGATAAGTCTGGTGACAGCTTTGAGAATCCAGGATTTTGCAGAGAAGCCTAGATCACCTTGTCAGAGAAATGACATTTGCAGGTTTTTAAAGATGAGCAGTCAGCTTTGCATTCTGGTTATGAAAGAGATATATTCTCCATGCTTCCTCAGTAGCTTCTGGGAGCCCTAATGAGGCACTATCCCATGAAGGTCTCCCACAACCCTCCTTTCTGAAGTGGTACTCTGTTCTGAGAAAACCATGTAGTTTGAAGACTTACTTCTGAGGAAGCAGAGGAGATAGAAACTTCAAAAACATTTCTCTTGAGCTTTTGAGGGTCTGAGCACCCTTAGGTGCTTTCCCTGATGCATGATGCTGCTTTGTCTATACTCACTATCTAACAGGCTCCCATCATGAGGATACTGTGGACCCCTTTGCTATGCCAGCCAACCATACTACCCTCACGGAAGTGGCATTTCAGCTGTGGGAATGTCCCTCCACCAAAGCTTCTCAAATTTTAGCTCACTTCGGAATCATCTGCAGGGTTTCTTAATGCACAGATGGCTGGACCCCATTCCCAGAGTGTCCAGTTTGGAGGTCTGGGGCAGAGCCTGAATTTTGCATTTCTAACAAGTACCTAGAAGATGCTGGTCTGGAGACCACACTTGGAGAATATAACTTTCTTTACCTTCTTCCCTAGAGATTACTTGGCCAGGTGGCCCTGAATCTATAAATACACATGTAGGTAGAATGATCTCAAATGGGGGAACCCCTCCCTTCTCTCCTCATATAGGATTAAAAAGAGATAGAATAAGTGGGAAAAATCCATGTTGACTCACAGTGTTGGAAAATTGTGAAATCAGTAGCTTAGTTCTTTCATTGAACAGAAAGGATTAATTATATGTAATTACCCTGTTTCCTATGGTACCACCATACACGTCGTGTCTGATATCATGGGGGAGATGTTGGCAACCATAATTATTTGTTGTTGTTGTTTCCACACAATAATTAAGATTTTTCAAGATTCTTTTTAAAAATTATTTTTTCATTTTGTGAGAGAGAGGGAGAGAGAGAGAGTGCACTGGAGAGGGGCAGAGAGAGAGGGAGAGAGAAAATCCCAAGCAAGCTCCACGCTGTCAGTGCAGAGCCTGACATGGGGCTTGATCTCGCTAACCAAACCATGAGGGTGGAACCTGCGTCAAAATCAAGAGTCATATGGTTCACCTACTGAGTCATCCAGGTGCCCCTCAAAGTACTTTTTTTAAGTTTAATTATATATTTTGAGAGAGAGAGAGTTCATGCAGAAGTGGAATAGGAGCAGAGAGAGAGAGAGGGCGGGAGAGAATCCTAAGCAGGTTCCACACTGTCAGTGCAGAGCCTGATGTGGGGCTTGAAATCATGAACCACGAGATCTTGACCTGAGTTGAAACCAAGAGTTGGATGCTTAACCAACTGAGCTACGTAAGTGTCCCTTAAATACCTTTCAAAGATTTTTGGTGGATTATTTAATTTCCTCCTAGAAACCTTATGAAAATGAGACAATAAATCTTATAAAATTATACTAGTGAGCAAAAACCTGACACATTTTAGAGTTGCACCCCTTTAGGAATCCAGCCTGTCATCTCAAATTTATCTTGTGAGCATTAGAGCCAATGCATCAGACCCCTGGGCAGACCCATCAATTTCCCTACTCTGGATATGGACAAATTTAATTCTAAAGCTCTATGTAGTGGGAAAGGAAGACTGAATCCCATTTTAAGAGGGGATTAACATAATTGTATCACAAATATATGCTCCCTGTTTGGACTGTCAGAACCAATCACAAGAAAAGCATCTACATCTTACATTTTGGTTTATAGATACAAATAACATAATGTCCATTCTTGCATGATCTCTCATTTAGGTTTTTAACCAATATCCCTTCTGTTTGACATGCTGTTTTCCATCGAACTATTTGGCATCTTCTGATTTTTTTTTTCTCTTCCTTGTATCCTTAGAATGTCCTTTATCAATTTCTTTTCTCTTTAAGTTTTGTTTCACCACTGCTATTTGGTCATTGTGAGGAACCTGGCATATATGTTGAGATTCCAATATAGATTCCAATATAGATACTAACATTCTTAACAACATTGTCCACAATAAAAATGATTATAAAAGGGTCTTCCCTTATCACTGAAAATGTCACCATGTGATTTTCACCTAACTTCATCCCTGTGGTATATCAGTGTTCCAGGTCCTGCGGGGGCGGAGTTCAGGAGAGAGGCGTGACTTGTCCAGGAGGTCTCTGTGACTGGGCGAAAAGGCCCATGTCCACTGCAGCCTGCAACAGCCACCCTTGTTGTCACTGGGCCACTGGGAACTGGGACCTGGTAAGAGTCAGTTATATTCTCTTCCATTTATTTTAGTCTTTTAAAAAATAGTGTTTCTTTTCTTTTGATTTCAAAGGTAATATATATCCATTGTAAACATTCAACATATCCATTGATTTAGTTCTAGTACTCTTCTGACGTTAATTCCTTTAAATCTGCTAAAAGTTCAGCCTTAGCTGACCTGTGCTCATTATTTACTGTCTTGAAGAGAAAACTTCAAGTACATTCAATACAAAACAGATAAAATACCAACATTATCCTAGAGGCACAAAGCCCAAGGACAGGCAATTTGGGGTCTCGATACCTTGGATCCTGTGCTTTTTCCTGAACCAAACAGGAGCTGTTAATGCCCTGAAGCTTGAGGCTCAGCCCAATTTCCTGAGTTTTAGATCTTGTCAACTTACAGATCAGTTTGCCAGATGGCCAGTCTGTTTGATGGAGAGACAAATAAACAATTAAGCTGTAAATGAGAGAAAGATTTATTATTCTCACGAAGTTTAGTTGTTATATAAATAACTGTATCAGTGATTCTGAAAACAAAGAAAATTCTCCCACAGATTCCCCCAGCACTTTGATTTGTCATATCCTGGATTATCTAGAAAATAGAGTCTTGAGACCAAATCTAACACTTTATTAGGAAATACAACACCAGAAAATCAGAGGTGATAGGAAAAAGGAAGGAGACACGGAAGGCGTGGATCAAATATGAGGTGGTTCGTTACCAGACTGTCCACTTGTCTTAACTGACTATTACTTGGTGTCAGGAACAACTGGTGGTTTGCTATCAAAAGAAGGCCTTCTAGAAGCTAGCTATACAAACTGCTGTTTCTTAGGTAGTTTGTCCAGTGGCAAGAAGGGAGGAGATGATTTACTGGCTCCTATCTTGTAGGATTGGGTAAAAAGTCTTCTCTCAGATGGCTAATGTTCCCTGTTGTCCTAGGTTATTCATGTGTGGGCATTTGGCAGCCCCCACCGTGTCTCATGTTTCAACCAGAAAAGCCCAGAATCAAGAAGTGAGAGGCACACAGCATGGGCATGGGAGGTGCAGGCCAGTGGACTATGTTTCATGAAGTTAGTTACTATCTCAACTGGAGCAGATTAATGGCCAACAACTTAGATACATGGGGAGCCAAGAGGATTTGATATACAAATCCCTCAACTGTTTATATTTTGAAATGTAACTTGTTCTTGTATATTTTCATAGTTATAACACAGGCCAATGCAGTATTTTGTCAAACATTATGTCCCCAGATATGTTTAAGCTCCTGTATCCTTGGTGATTCTCATTATTCATTGCTGTATAGTTGCTCTGCACAGCCGTGATCAATTCACGCTCTGGCATGTACTCTTGGAAAAGGCTTCTTCTGGTACATCCAACTCAAGATTGTGCTGGTCTCTGGGTAACACCCGCTCTAATCCAGGAAGAACAAGATGATTTTTCTTTGCTAAAGGAACATTGTGCATTAATCACTTAACCTGCAAAAAAATTAAAAATACATATTTTATTATATTCATAGCTTAGAAAATTTCCAATAGACAAAGAAGAATGATGTCAACCACTTCCTTAGACAGACAGGGCACATCATATTTTTTATGAATTCCCTATCTTCCTTGGCATCTACTACTGATTCATAATGAATTGCCAAAGGAGATACTGGTGTCAGGCCAAGCTTTTGTTTCTGCAACCTGCTAAACTGTCTGCCACAGCCAATATATGGCTTTCAATTTGTCCCCGTGGGTCATGTGAACAGCAGAAAATGTCACATGCAGTTGTACTTTTTCCCTTGTAAATATAATTTAATCAGTTTACATTTGGGCATCTTACAATATCTCCCTTGGACAGTGACTTTATTTCCTATTCGCTAGAAATTCAGTTATTCCAAAACCAATTTTCTTCATCTATCTTTGATTTCAGAACCTGAACAGGCTTTACCCAACAAATATACGTGTTTCAGGATTAGGTTCTTCAAAAATACCTGGAACCCTATATAGCAATATAAGCATCACTAACCAAATCAAATGCGACCATTAGAAGAAAATAATTGATACCACATGAACTTCTATGAAAATGTTATAAATTTGGGCACATTCAGGAACACAAAATCCCATAGAAGATTAATAAATAGAGATGAACATTTTCTTAATGTTTATTTATTTTTGAGAGACAGTTCATGAGCTGGGAAGAGGCAGAGAGAGAGAGGGAGACAGAGAATCCCAAGCAGGCCCCATGCTGTCAGCACAGAGCCCAACACAAGGCTCAAACCCATGTACTGTGAGATCATGACCTGAGCCAAAACCAAGAGTCAGATGCTTGACCAACTGAGCCACCCAGGTGCCCACATAGATGAACATTTTTAAGTCTGTCAGTTCCCTGAGGCTCTCATACCTTATTATTTATTGTAAAGGAAAGCTTGACAATTTCTTTTTGGCAAGAAAGAGGATTGGATTGCCCAGTAAATATTATAGTAATCATGTGTGAAGCATATACTGTTCTTAGGGAACTCACAGAGAAAAGAAAATTGTCAAAAGCATCCCAATTTGGGAGAAAAGGGGAAAGATGGCAGAGAAGTAGGGAACACTGTTACCTCCACATGCCCGCAACCATCAAACTGAGAAGAAAAGCCACAATATTCTGATCTCCAAGAATGGAGGTGCACGCACAGACCCCTTATTGATAACAGCTTCACGGATGCCTGAGTGCGTGCAAACTGGCACCAGAGACTTTGGAGGAAGGAACGCCGGCTCAAAGCGGAGCCAGGAAAGAGAGTGCCCAGAAACTTGGTTATAATCATCTGTCTGGAGTTAGAACAGAAAGTAATAAAATCAATGAGAAACTTAAAATACATAGACTGACACAGCAGTCCTACCTGTAATAATTTAGCCCACAAATATTCCATCAAATATAATCCTAAATGATGATAAAGATGTTCATTGCCATGTTGTTTGTAGCAGCAATTCCTAAAAAATAACCAAATATCCTTTAATAGAAGAGCTGGCCAATCTATTAATTTACTAGAGTACAGCCATTTTAAGAATGAGTTAGACTATATTTCTGAGTTGTACAGATTCCTAACAATAGAAATTCAAATATTTTTAGAGAGAGTTAGAAGTTACTACCTTTTGGAGGTGGACGTGAGTTAAAGTTTCCTTGGAAGAACAATTTATCAAAAATTCATCAATTGTGCATATCAAAGATAAGGGGCATGAAAGGTGGCTAACACCTACCAAGCCAGCCTCTGGAATTACTCTTGACCTCTGAGACCTATTATCAAGTGAAAAATGAGAATTATAGAGCCCAAGGAACTCGTGTGGATGGATTGAACAAATACATTTGCCCAAACTGCATTAAATAGAAGAGATAAAAAATTAAAAGTGCCTCAAATCCACAAAGACCAGAGGATGGAAACAATATCAGAGAAGGAATCAACGAAATTTTGGAAACTAGAAGCAGACAGGCAAACTTATAGTTGACTTAGCATGCCAGAGAATGCTAAAAACTCCATAGTACAGAGATTTTTCCAGGCACCTCTGAGGCAGCAGTGAGGGAGGGGGAAAATGGGAGGTGGTTGAAAGTTAGTGAGAGAGGCATTTGGGTCTTTAGAACTTTCCTACATCCTGACCATAGTCTGGAGGTCTTCTCGCTGGAGAGGTAAACCAAGAGAGACCTTGGAATCAGTCACAGTCGGTGGGAACAAAAGAGCTGATCTCACCAATAGTTAAGTGAAATACACGCAGTAAATAGTGTCCTCCTTTCTCTGACAGAACTCCACAAAGGCAGGGAACCCGGTTGGCCTCAAGAGAAAAAAATCCACATAGTCAATCTCCTCTTGAACACCTTGTTTAAAACTACCTCACAATAACTACAATCCATGAAATTTCCAGTCAGCTCATAGGTACATCATCTTAAGTAGATAGGCTAGGATTACTGGACATTTGAGAAAATCTATCACACTAAGGACAAAGTAACAAACAGAACAAAAGAAATTCCAAGGAACAGAGATCTTGAAAGGCACATCAAACTTCCCCCCCCCAAAAAAAACCATAAGTAATTTCTTCAGAGAAGTAAAGACAACATTCATGACCTAGCTTCCTGTTGAAGCTATATAAAAATAATATTCACAGACTATAAGGAGATCTTAAATATTTTTATAATAGCAAAGATTTAAAAAAAATTAAGTAGAAGGATTGGGGAAATAATGTGAAGAAACCTCTCAAAAAAAAAAGTAGAACAAAGACAAAAAGAAAATGTGATTAGAGATAAGAAAATTAGAGGATCAGACCAGGAGGTATGACATAGAAATAAGATTTCAGAAAAGGAGAATAGAGATGGAATAGAAATGAGGCAATCAAAGAATTAATACAAGAAAATTTTCCAAATCTGAAGAATGTGAGTCTCCATGCCCATTAATGCTGTAAGAAAAACTAAAGTCAGGAGACAGGTGGACCTCTTTCTACACTAGTAAAAGCAAAATACAAATCTTACTTCACATGACTGAACTTAAGGATATTTCCTGTGCACTTAGAACCAAGCCTACCATTTGTTAGTAGTAAGTAAGAAAACTATTCAGTGAAGATGCTTGCGTTAGTTTTGAAACATCTAATGGTTCCTCCTCTTCATATTTCTCCAATCCATCCATGTTGGTTGAATGGTAGCAACAACAGAGTTTTACAGCTTCCCACAGAGTGAGTCTTTGCTGATCATCTGGAAACCTGGGAGTCAACATTTTCAAACAGGCCAACTTAGGCTGAAGAGAACCCTTGGGCTCCGATTGGATAGCACATCCAGGACCGAATGAGACTAGTGTGCAGTTCAGCTTAGGGTATGGTCAGTTCGGTTACTCAGTAGCCTTAACTGGGCCCTAATCAGCTTTAGCCCCATCCATATTTTGGAGGGCTCAGTTCTACACAAAGATTCCTCATTCTCATTGGTTCCAAAGAAGTGGAACTCAGCATTAAGAGAGGTGTACCTTCCCTCTAAAGCCTCAAACTCACCGCATTACCACAATTAACAAAACCCAAATCAGTAACCATGCTTCCTGCTTAATCCTCCAATTAAGTATGACACAGAATCATTCACCTTCTTTATCACAAATCATTTTAATTGACTAATTAATGCACCGACAGTGACCTCTCTGCTTATATTTGTGCTTGGCTTGGAATTAGTTCTTCCATCTTCATCTGTCTTGGACCAGAGGGCCAGCAGGGCTTCAGCACCCAGGACCAGCCCAGGCTTGTTCCATCAGACCCTTGGGAGCAAAAAGTAGGAAAGGAAGTTCTTTGTAAAAATAATATATTTTTATTGAAGAATTTTTTAATGTAACAACTTTATTTTACAGAGGAAGAAAAAGAGTGTTGAGCAATTGATCCAGAAAAATATGCAGTGAGTGGAAAAGCCCATCTCCAGAATTCTGGTCCAAAATCTTGATCGAATTCCAGCTTGATGAATTTCCTTTCCTCTTCCCGTTGTCCCCTGTTGCATACTTTTATTTACTCAAAATCAGCTCAGTAGTTATTTCTGGTTTCTGCCCTCTAGAAAGTTTTAATTATATAATAAAGATAATAATAAAAGTAATAAAACATGAAATGGAATGTTAACCATTAGAGTATCTGTGGTCCACAGTAGCCAAAAGGTGGAAGCACCCCAAGTACCCATCCACAGAGGATGGACAAAGTGTGGTATATGCATACAGTGGAATATTATTCCACCTGAAAAGAAATTCCAGTACATGCTGTAATGTGGAGGAAGCTTGAAGAGATGATGCTAATTGAAGTAAGCCAGGAACAAGTCTACTTATATGAGGTACATACAATAGTCAAATTCATAAAGATGAAAACTAGAATGGTGGTTGTCGGGGGCTAGTGGTGGGGCTGGGAGATGGGGCGCTCGTACAGGGTTTCAATTTGGAAATATAAAAAAGTTCTAGAGATGGTTAGAAGTGATGGTTACACAGCCATGAGAATGCATATATATATCACATATAATGATATATTTAAAATATATTAAAATATATTTTATATTATAATTATACTATATGTTATTATAAAATACATATTTTAAATATATCATATATGTTATATATTAAATTTTTATTAAAGAATTTTATTAAATAATATATTTTTTGTTAAAGAATTTTTTCAAAAGTATATGTGGTAAACTCAGACACATGTTCTCACATTCTCAGTGAGCTGCTTTCACAGACCAGAATACCTCCCTTCTCCTTCCTGGCAGCTGCTGGATGACATTGCAGTAGAATCTTGTCTGTGTGACTTGAGGCCCCACATGGTCCAGCCGGACCCATTCCAGATTCTCTCTCCCTTCCTCCATGGTTTCCTCTCCCACTTCTCTTTCCTCAGTGTCTGATTCCCAGCCTCAAATCAAATCTAGTTCAGAGAAACTGGATTCCAGAGGCACCAGGGCCTAGAAACAAAATTTTGTTCTATTTTGCTTGCAGTTGAAACTTTGTCCGCATTCCTCGAAGAAGCCAACAGTTAATTAAGCCAAATTCGATCCACACAGTCAGTACTATAGACTCTGCCTAAATTCACATCTTCAAGTTTTTAGTGCCTTATTCTCTGACTCCTTCAAAACAACTTCTGATCATTGAGACTTTCCCCTCCTTGAGCACAGTGGGGTTAGAGGTGCTCTGCTAGCCTTCCCCTTGTGGCCCCGGGGAAGAGCCGTGACTCTCTGTGCACCCCTCTCTTTCAGTGCACGGCTTCCTGTGGAGGTGGCATTCAGAAAAGGCCTGTGCGTTGTGTCTCCTTGGAGGACAACACAACTGAAGACCGATGCCTGTGTGATCATGAAGCCAGACCTCCAGAACTCCAGAAATGCGGCCAGCAGGCCTGCAAGAAGAATGCTGGTGGGTGAATGCCTTTGCCCCGCGGGGCGGGTGGGGAGAGCATTTCATAAAGAAGGTGTCCTGTATGAATCAACTGTGGGTAATTTTAGTCCCCTTTATTGAGCCAGGAATTTTAATGCTGAAGAGGCCAGCCAGCTCCTCTCAGAGCAAGCTGTCTGCTGATCTGGTGAGGTTTGACTCTAATTCCTTGAGGGACTATTTCATCCATCTTCCAGTCTCGAAGCACGTTCACAGTGATGCCATCCCATACAGATGAGAATCACCTCTATGTTTTCAGAAATTTCTGAGAGATGCTCCAGCCTTTCTCGGGAAACCAGTCAAGTGCTGAACGGCCTTCTCTTATCCATCCAGCGCCACTGTCTTAGGTCAGGTTCCACAGAACCAGCTCTGAGGTACAAATATGTGTGCAAGGGATTCATTTAGGAAGTGCTCCCGAGGAAAACCATTAAGGGAATAGGAGAAGTAAGACAGAAGAGGACAAAAGCACAGCCAGGCTGCTGTTTCAGACTGGTCCCACAGGGAAGCTCCAGGGTGTAAGCTGTGTGTCAGATCTGTCTGTTTCTGAGGCCCCTGAGCTAGGCTTTCACACTCTCACACTCTTCAGCCATTGGCCAAGATTAGCTGAAGATAGAATCTCTGGGTATTAAAGGCTACAGAATAGGGATGCTGGGATTTAGCATGGGGAAGGGGTTGGGGTAACATGAAAATGGACCCAAAAACATAAGGAGGGACACCTGAATAGAGGAAGATCACTGCAACATTCAACTTCCACTTTCAGAAAGCATCCCAATCTAAATGACACATGGTCACCTGCATCATTTTAAGTCTGCTGAGCTGCAGCCTGGAAAGGCTAAGTGGCCTCTTCGTGAAGACCCGTTGGGCTGATTTCAGAGCCAGAGCACCAATCCAGGTCTCCTGCTCACATGCCCCACTTCCCCGGGGGTGAAAAGAATCCAGTTTTGGAATCAGACAGCAGTGGTTTTGGATCCAGTTGCAGCCTCTTTCTATCTATGTGATCTTGGCAAATTATTTAACACTCTGAGACTGTTTCCTTTTGGATATAAAGAGAATAATAACACAAGCCTTCCAAAGTTGTTGTCAAGATTTTAAATAGCAGGTAGTAAGTGCATTTAAAAAGAAAAAAAAATTCCATCAACAATTCAGTTTAGTTACCTCCCTTGGGAAACTTACTTCATTTCAATAGACTACAGTTTTTTTTTTTAAATCTATTTACAAATGAATGGGTTCAAGCATAAGCATGAACTCTAATGTCCATTTCATTGACATTTGGGGCCTCAATACTATGTGAGGTTTTAAAATTAAGTCAAAAACCTAGGGAGAAGGTTTTCGGGCAGGGAGAGGATTTTTTGACAGTTCACTTACATCATTACAAAGCGGAGGATGCCTCTTGTAGATGTAGTCCTGAAATTGGGATTTAGACAATCAGGGTGACTTTACTTTGTCCCAAATTACAGAACTGACTATTAGACATTATTAGCTAAGTGAAAAACTCTTGAAAAACCAGCATGTTGGTCATACACAATGGTAATCTTTTTCTAAAGATTCTTAAAGATTAGAGGTAGTGAAGCCTGTGTTCTGTTCCTCTGTTTCTTGCCTCCTTCCAAGTACTGAGGGGTCTGGCATTCAATGGAGGCTGCCATTAGACTTCATACCTGAGAAGATTTTCCTTAGAGGTTGCGTGTTTACAAATCATGCACGTATGCAGCAGATATTTGTTGGACCCTGACTGACTACATGCTAAATATAATGTCAAACAAGGAACAAAGGAACAAAGCCGCAACCCAGTGACATTGATAAGGGAAGTAAGAATATTACTGGAGTTCTTGAAAAGGTCATGGACTGTAAACTGGGGAGAGTAGGAAAGGCCTGAAGAGGAAGTGAATAATGTGTAGACAGGTCAGGCAAGAGGTTTCTGAGAGGCTTTCTGTTTCTGCAGTAACCAGGAAGAATACAATGTCATGGCACAGGAGTCTAACTCAAGTACAAATGTCATAGGAAGTTAGGAATGGTACAGCTGGAAAAGAAATCTAGAGCTGGAAAAGAAAGCTAGAGCTTGTGGTGCATGCTGATGGGTGTGGACTTTATCCTAGAGCAGAAGGAGCATTAAAGTATTCCCAATGGGGCATGGAGATGAGAAAGTCATGCCAGCTGCCATGTGGATGATAGATAAGGAAGATCAGCCAGGAGACCGTAGCTGTCCCCCAAGCCAGAGCGTATGCGTCATGAACTAGGGTGGTGTGCAGGTAGGGAGAAGTCAGTGGGTTCAGGAATTACTTCACAGGGAGATCTGTTCTTGGGGGAAGAAAAGGGAAGATAAGCCCAGATTTCCAACATGGGCAGCTGAGTAGAGGAGGCTGCCATTCACTGAGACAGGCCCCCCCCCCATCCCCATGAGAGGGTTTTAGAATGAGGAAAGGGAATGAGTTCTGTTTGGGACATGTTTGTGGAGGTGACTATGAATCTTTGGGTAGGAGTGTCCCGTAATTGGTTTTCTACACAGATGTGGAGCCAAGAGGGAGAGCTGAGCTGGAAATTCTGAATGCAATACACTGAGGGAGAAAATGCTTTAGATGGGATTGTCACGTGCAACTTCTCTCTGACTTAACTTGCACTTGGGGGTGGCTATCATTGACCTTGTTGGAAACTCCCAAAGAAGCTACTACCTAGGGTTCATTTTCAGAGGTGTTATTGGTCCCTGGACTGGCTGCCTCGGCATCACCTGGGAGCTTGTTAGAAATGCAGGGTCTCGGGCCTCACCTCAGACCTACTGCATGTAAACAAGATCCCCAGGTGATTTGGATGTACATTACAGTTTGAGAGACACGCTGTTCTAGATCAAGGAGCCAATTTGAGACCCTCTTTTCTTCATGTCATCTCATCACCTTCTATGGTACCAGGTTTTCAAATGTCAAGGCTATATAGCATCTTTCCATATTGTGTTGATTTTTATATAATGGAAGAGGCGTTATAGTCTTGATTGACCATGCTCAGTGTTGTGGGCTCTTATTTTTAAATTATGTAGATAGTCTTTAACTGTCTTATCACTGGACAGTGCATTCTTCAATAATCAAGATTTAACTAGGTTAAATGCATACATGGTATTTTTTATTTTGAAATCCCACACTGGGGAGATGGTGACTAATAGTTGGATGTCAGTGGATGACATAGCACTGAATTCCACTCACCAACAATTATCAGGGCAACAAAAGCTAGTTACTAGCTTCTCCTGAAGGCAGAGCCACACTTACTCATATAGAAACACCATGAAGAGCAGCTTCAAGAAATTCCCTGATTTAAAGAACCTACCACCCACCCTGACCCCTCAGCCTTCTAAAATGCTTTGAAAATAAGTCATTCAGTGCCTGGATTCTTGTCAGTCAACCAGCCACACAATAAACATACACCCTGTGTCAATCCTGTAGAATCAGGTATGAATTCCACGGAAGGTTTGCTTTCCTCCAGGCCATTTTACTTCCTTTAGATGCCATCTAAATTGTTAATGATTTAAATTCTAAACCAGAATTGCCATTTCCATGGTAGACACTATGAAA
This sequence comes from Helogale parvula, assembly GCA_004023845.1. Taxonomy (NCBI): domain Eukaryota; kingdom Metazoa; phylum Chordata; class Mammalia; order Carnivora; family Herpestidae; genus Helogale; species Helogale parvula. The sequence continues at coordinate 36,489 of PJEM01013881.1, forward strand.
CCCTTTCTAAGTAGCAAATTTAAAAAATTTTAATTTAAACATTTTAATTAAAAAACTTTTATCTAGACATATTTACTACCAAATATATTCTAGGCATTATGTTCATAATGATTAAAAAACAAAAGCAAAGCTCTTATGGGCACCATTCTTGGGTTGTTGTTTTTTAATTGAGGGAATGAGGGGTAGAGAAGGCAAGAAAAAGAATATGGAATGTAACAAAGACAGCACTTAGACCCAGAGTTGCTACAGATGAACATTTGAGTCAGCAAACTTTCTACTCAGGAATATTCTTCCAGATGAATAGAATTTTGTATTTTCATTTGTTCAGCAAATATTACTGATTACAACATATGTCTCAGCTAAAAACTGAGGATACAGAAGTACAATACAGCCCCTGGCCTCAAGGAAACCAAACTCTGACAGAAACCATATTTGTCAGCATTATTGAAATTGTTTTTAAACTTTCTTTTTGGTGCAACATATTATCTTTTCAACCTAGACACAGCTGACAACAAAGAAACAAGCTTATAACTGTCCCTTCAAATTTCCAAGCATGGTTTCTGTTGAACAGGCCGAGGCAAATTGAGATCTCTTCTCCAAGTTGCCCCTAATTATAAGCATTGTGTGTGCTTTGGCTGGGATCCAGTTTGCTGATGAATACAACAAGCCTTCATTGTTTTATAATAAGAAAGAGAACTGTGAGCTAAGCCATGCCATGGTGTTGGGCTCATGGTCATTATCTAAATGAGCTGCTAAACACAGGCCTGGAACACCCTCCCAATATAGGCCACCACGATCCTCCGCTCTTCTTTCAAGTCCCCCACTCTCAAACAGGAGGACCCCAGGATCCGGCATGATCCCACGGTTCTGAGGACCATTGAAAAGAAGACTTTGGACTCATGATTGCGAAGATCAAGCAAGAAGGCCAGGCATGGTTGAGCCTCTGTCAATCGCATAGGTGTCTACCTAACCTGAAAATAGGTGTCTACCTAACCCCCTGTGAGCAAATGAAGATGTTCTTTTCAAGGAAGATCTGTCCATGTGCCCTCCTCCTCCCCCATCACCAGTACAAGAGAGTCATTCCCTTGGTGGCAGAGTTCTAGAAACCCTGAAGCAACATTCAAATTCCAGCTATCATCTACATCTCAGCTCCGCGATGTTGGGCCAGTTACCAAGCCTCTTGGGAACCCTCTGATTTTAAAAGAAAAATAGCTATACCTACAAGTAAATTCCTACGTGGATCAAATAAGATAGTATATGTGAAGTATATTGTCTGGTAATCTGGTGAGTGCTTAATAAATTGTATTTCCATTATTATTCCTGTCATCAGAGGGGGTGTGTTACTTTCTTAGCGCTACAGTAAGAGACTGTAAGAAGCTAAATAGCTTAAAACAACAGAAATGTATTCTCAACAGTTCGGGAGACCAGATGTTCAAAATCAAAGTCTATCTTAGCTTCTGGTGGTTTCTGGCAATCCCTGGCTTTTCTTGGCTTATAGCTGCATAACTTCAGTCTCTGCCCCTGTCATCACATGGCCAGCTTCCCTCTGATGTCAGTGTCTTCATGTGGCTTTCTCTTCATTCTGTGTACCTGTCCTCTCCTCTTCGTATAAGGACACCAGTCATTAAGGGTCTACTCTATTCTTTTTTTTTCCATAATATTTTATTGTCAAATTTGTTTCCATACAACACCCAGTGCTCTTCCCCTTAAGTGCCCTCCACCATCACCACCACCTCTTTTCCCCCCTCCCCCTTCCCCTTCAACTCTCAGTTCATTTTC